>JALIZH010014715.1:5000-112125 GCA_030522465.1 Rhipicephalus appendiculatus
AAAATTACACCATCTCCCACTAAAGGGAACCATGTGTAGATGTGAAGCAGCGGGCGCTAACGCTTACACTGGCGGGGCGTTGACGCTGGCGCTCATCGCAGCGTTGCGCAGGAGAGAAAACTGGGGAGGCGCAAAGCACGCAGTGATGGAGCGGTGTTTCCTACTGGAACATGCCAATCGCTGCTAATGGGCAATGAGAGACAGATGACTCCGACTGGACACAGAGACCCGCAGTCCGCTTTTAGTTAACGCGCACGCTGCGAATTTTTATTGTTCAACAACGCACAGGAGAAATCTCCCACCGGCACCACCTTGCAGGTTGAAATCCATTGCCATATATACGGAGTGGCCAGTGAACGGTTGTGCAGCGCGAGCAGTCGGTTTTTTCAACCAAGAAACTCGCTAGCAGACGCTGCCTGGGTCGGCGTCGCGAGGCGAGAGAGGGGGAGCGTAGGAGAGGGGAGAGAGGAGGGGATGCGCATGCGCAGTGGGAGTGTGGACGCCGCAGGCAGGGATGCCTAGAGGAGAGAGGGGGGAAGCGTAGGAGAGGAGAGATAGGGGGGGACGCGCATGCGCAGTGGGAGTGTGGACGCCCCGGGCAGGGATGCCTAGAGGAGAGAGGGGAGAGAGGAGGGGAGGCGCATGCGCAGTGAGGGTGTGGTTGCCGCGGGAAGGGATGCCTAGAGGAGAGAGAGGGGGGAAGGGAGGTTTTTTATTTATTTTTTTTAAAGGGTTTGCGCATGCGCAGTAAGGGATGTCACGCCGCACACCGGATTAAGCTCCGGCCATAAGATGCTTCACATCTAAAAACAGAAATTGCTCAAGGTCGCGACGCCCGCTGACGAAGGCATGCATCCTCTTGCCCCCCTTGTCATCTCCCCTCAGTGCGGAGCTTTCAGACCACTCGCTAGCACGAAAGTAGAGAGAAAGCACTCGAAGCGTGCGACAAATCCGTGGAGTTCCGCTCGTGCTTCAAGAATTTTTGTGGCAGTCAATTCGTGAGGCAATAAGCTCTTTTAATGCTGCCATTCCACATTTACTTGAAAAAGTGTTGACGGGCTTCTTTGAAAATCATCTTGCACAGGAAAATTCCAAACTTATCAGCATTGCTCCTGAGCCAGCTAAAACTGAGTTTCGGTCACATAAATTTTCGGGTTCATGATGCCGTAAGGAAAATTATAACAAATTTCTGCCGCATTAGTCAGGCCAGCATGTACTGAGCGCCGAAGGTATCAGGCACCGCACACTTTCTAGACGTGTCCCCACAAACGATGTTGAACGGAAGCACACATATAATTATTATCGCGCACAGACGAAAGGAAAAAATGCTTACCACCCACTTATAGCACAAAGCTACGGGGAAATCGATGCGGATTTCATAAAGAGAGCTTCTCAGTTTATGAAAATCCATCCTGTTCGAAGTTCGAACCCGGACCAACGCCTTTCCGGGATGGTTACTCGACCAACTGAGCTAAGCAGGGTGCCAGGAATTGGCAGGACGAGAGTGAATGAATAAAGAAAGCTTGAAACCACATTGACGCACAACACGATATGAGGAAACCTGGCAAATTTCGTTTTTCTCACACTTACGCCATGTTGCGAGATTCCGCAGAACTAATTTGCAATATTGAGTGTCTATGTGATTCACGCTCTTGATCACCATCTCTGTCATTGTCACAGAGCTTGAACGCTTTCGAAAAGTTGTTGCTACCTCCATATTCTCGCCGCTTACGTCGGCGGCATTTCGAGAAAAGCCCTGTCAATATTCGTTCGTACTACCATTAACCCGAAAGCCATAAGCGCCACACCACGCACCCGCCTTGAAAGTCTATCACGTGGCACAGAAGTTCACATCAGGAAAGAGCGTAGGTAAACGGTACAAAGGACAAGCAGGACTTGGCGCAAGCTAACAACATGAGCGTTTATTTCGTAGGTACAAATATACAGCGTGTTTTCTTTCTTTTTTTTTTTACAATGCAGAGTTTTTAACAAAAATTATGACAGTCACGCCGCAATCGTTTTTAGCACACGTACTTTATGTCGACGCGGAAATACTTTGCCGCAACTGAAATGAGATTGACGAGAGTAATTAACAAAAACTCGTGACTTAACTTTTTAATTATTGACTTGCTTATATTAGGAATATCTTGTGCATGCCAGTTTATGGGACAGCCATTTTTTTAGAGATGACGTAAGAGATAGTCATTAGCGATAGAGCACGTAATTCATTGAAGTCAGTACGTAAGCCATTAGAGTCAGTACATAATTAGAGGTAGTCAGACAGCAATTCGACATATTCGTCATCTAATTTTGAGCACGAAATCGAAACTGATCGCGCCCTGCGCGCACAAAGCGCGGCATCTCTGTTACGTCAGACCGGAACTGCCCGTTACAAGGAAGTGTCGAAAATTTTAACGCAGGCACGTCATGGCCGTATTTTTTCGTGAAAAGGGGAAGTCATCTCACCTGCGCCAGCAAATTCCCTTGCTTTTACGCGTGATATTTGGTCCTTATTTGTTTCTTTCGAGTAACGCGCAAGAAAACCACAATGTCGACCTTTTCTTCCTCTGTGAAGTATAAAACTCCGGGGCAGTAATTGTGGTGCTCTTCCTGCCGACAAGCGAAGGAGTTTCTCGCTTCTGTGCAAATCTCCGCGCAGGTACGAAATTCTGTGGCGACAGCTGCAGACTCGCACCTTTCCTTCCCCTTACCTCCTACACCGCATTCATCCGTCCTGTTACCCTTCTCCCTCTTGTAAATTCTGCACCTTTTCCACAGCAGACTTGAAGCACATCATGTGGCGCTGCCCTAGCACCCTCTTCCCCCCTTTCCTGAAACGCCTAATTTCTAGTGAGGAGCAGTGGGAGGCTCCATTGCGCAGCTCGAGGCCCGACATTCAGGAGGCCATCCTGGAGTGGGCTGAAAGGGTAGAGGAGGACTACTTTAAGTAGTTCCTCCCCACCACCCTCTATCCTGTTGCTCCCTTACCTTTAACCAGGAACAAATAAACTTGTTCATTCATTCATTCATTCTCGCTCCTGTTTATAGATTAATAAACGGACAAGCACGACACATCGCACCCATAGAATAGGCTGTCTACTGGTGTATTTCAGAATGCTTGCCGATATCCTGACCATGTTCTGCTTCAGTGCGCCTTGATTCAAATTTCGTCGCTTCCCTTGTCACGTGTAGATCCGGTTTTGTTCCTGTTTATTTCATCAAGTCAACAATCGTGCTAAATTTGTAACCTTCATTCTTTATACTACGGCAGTTTCTCACAAGGGACAAAACATGTTGTCACATTACTGCGGTCACTACTGGCAAAGAACGCGGCTCAACTCAATGTTTTGAGCACACTGTATACCATTAAACAGCAAGGTGCCATACCGAAAGTCGACCTTATTGCCACGCTTCTAACGTGATTTAGGAAAGTTCTACAGCTGCTTTCTTTTCTAACGTACAAACCGGAAAGCTTTCCGATATATCCGAAGTTCTAGAGCTTCAAATATTTCATACTGACTCGCATTCTGTCGTTTGCTTAACACTAACGGTCCGTCCTCCTACGAAGTAAAAGTGGCTGTCAAGACGATGAGCACGTTAACTCGGCGGATTGCATATGCATATCCGCACGTTAACTCGGCGGAGCCCAGCATATGCTCACACCCTTTAACTATAGGGAACCCAAGCTTACGTTGGGGCGTGACGGTCGAGCGGCCGAGCTGTGCGTTAGTGGAGATGGACGCTGCCGGCAAAGGCGGTTTGTTCGCCAGATTTTGCAGAGGCGGCGTCAAGGGCACGTGCGCGCATGCGCTCCTCATTTGGCCCAGAGCACTTCTAGTCAGCAATAGTTGACATTGTGACGCACCCTCAGCGCGTGCGCGGAAGCGAGGGTGGCAGTGTTGTGGCGAAAAGAGCGCCGTGGATATCGCCAGTTATGATAAGAGCAGTGGCGTCTCTCAACGTTGCTTTGGAAGCGTATATTGCGGATAGAATCTGAGCTCTTTTAAGCGTTATCAGTTTCTGCAACGCATTTCAACACGACGTTACAGCACCAACTTCAATTGCAAGATTGCTTCGAGGTCGAGTTTCTGGCGCCACGTTTACACCTCTTTTAAAGACGATAGTCTTTCTTGGGATACTTCTTCGCAGATATTTTGGTCTGTCTGTCTGTCTGTCCGTCCGTCCGTCCGTCCGTCCGTCCGTCCGTCCGTCCGTCCGTCCGTCCGTCTGTCTGTCTGTCTGTCTGTCCGTGACCCGATTCAGCTACTCGGCCAAAGTTTAACCACTTTCTCAGCGCCCAGCCATCTTGCACAAGTAGTATTTGTTCATACTTGTGAACATTGTCGATCAAAAAGCAAATGTTACGCATGTCTGAGGCACAACATCAATACATAAGTAGTAGCTGGTATGTTCCTTTAAAAGAAAATACATAGATACGTAATTCTGAAGACCCCAGCGTTTCTTAGGCTGCGCTCAAAAAAGCGACGCTATGCACGAAAAAGCCCTCGGCCGACGATATGTTGCTGCTGGTTTCAGCACAAGGTGATGTTTCTCGACAGCACTGCCAGATGGCGTCCATGTCTCACGCAGCGCCTCCTCTATTTTATCAAGGCCAGCCAGATGCGGCCGATTCAACATAGAGAAAGCGCTGTCTGAGTCAAGGCAAAACATTGTAGTACGGCCGGCAGAAGACTATCGTCTTTCGACATTTGCAGCGAAGCACGCAGATACGCGGCCAATTTTTTCACAGAGTCCACGTCGACGTATTGGTGTCCAGACCCACACACGGTAGCCAGGCTGGTATTCCACGAAGCGCATACCCAGGAATTCGGGACATCGCTTTTAGTTCGCCGTTTTTCACACCACGTGGCGTACAGACCTTGAACTTTCAAATATGGCGCCGTGACGCAGGCCGCGCGGCAGACAAAACGACGATACACACAAAAAAAGTCACAGTTTCGCCACAAGGCGAAGCAATGAATGCGATAGCAACAAATTGGAATGTCAAGCGACGAATGGCAAGCAGGTCGAAACGTGCAGCGGGCTGCTCACGCACACATGACGCACGAAAACAACACGCACAGGACGAGAGCGAACTAACAACGTTCACAGCTCGACACTTAACGCGCTGCTCAAACAAAAACGACGCACGAAACGTATTCACAGGTACAGACGAGCGCGAACTAACAAGTGTCACAGTTGTTACTTCGCTGTGTTTGAAAAGCGTGCTCTTTTCGCAAACGGGGGGGACTGCAGCGAGCGATGTGACCATCGCGCGCCCGGTAACTACAACGCTATCGTTCCGCCGAAAGCCCCATTCCACCGCGAGATAAGCGCGCGCGCCCACGGGAATCTACCCCCCCCCCCTTCGGGCGAAGTGCACGCCGGAGAGCTAAGAGCGCCTATGAGCGCGCGTCGCGACGAACGCCGGGGCGCCCAGCTATGCCCCGCCGAGCGCGGCCTTTGCGCCATCTCGCTGGTAATGCTGAAAACACGCTGAAAACTCGCTGTATATAAATAGCTCGCCGTTTGAACGTTGAAGGACGTTCGCCGTCGTGGCTGAGTGGTTAGCGCCGCGCGCTGCAGAGCGAGAGGTCCCTGGTTCGATGCCGCGCGTCGGAAACGTTTTTCTGAATTATTTTTCTTTGAGGGTTTTATAAATATATAGATACATATACATATACGGGGCATGACGGCGACGCCGACGGCGAAAACCAGCCGAGAGTGTCCATATAATTGCTATCGCAATAAAAAAATACTGACTATCGCCACCGAGAGCGAACCGTGATCGCTGACAAGAGCTAGGCGTATACGGCAGGCGGTCGGCTGGATGCTCGAAAGTGAATCAGCAGTTCTTTTTCAACGAATGCATGTACACAACTCACTTGGCTGTGCTTGAAAAACACTGAATATCGAAAGGGCGTGCGGCCCTTCCTCTCGTCCTTTTCAATATATTTCGTCCGATTGTGCAGTCGTCGGCCCCCGCCGGTATCTTGGAGAAAGTAAGCACGTCCTTTCGTCGCGGCCGTTTTCTTCATCTAAAAACGCTAATTTCAAGGAAATACCAGCCTACGAGATGGTGATGGTTTGACAATATGCAGAAACAGACATGACGTCCCTGATATTTGTTGGCGTCACTTTACAAATGAATTATTTTGCGCTATAGCGTGAAGGCAACAGGCCGTGCCATATTCACTGCCAGTGACAATATTTTTTAGAGCTCGAGGAGGAGCGGAAATAAAGGGCGAAATTGATGACAAGGACGAGATTGCTCAATTACCTTCTAGAATTAAGAATTTTGAATAAGACGCTTTAATTTAAAGAACGCTTTTTACGTTTCTAGCGCACATATTAAAATTAAGACTGAAATAATCTTTTCATTATGTACATGGCATACAGCTCGTCTTCGCCTTTTTTGCTAACTGTTCGTGAAAGCGTAATAAAACCAATTATATTCATATATACGACCATCCGTCGCGGTGTTGTAGCGGTTACAGTGCTCGGGTGCCGACCTGAAAGTTGCGTGTTCGATCCCGGCAGCGGCGGTCGCATGTCGATGGAGGCGAAAAGCTATATGTGCGATGACAGTGCACGCTAATGAACACCAGATGATCGTAATTTCCGGAGTCCTCCACAATGGCGTCCCTCATAATCATATCGTGGTTTTGTGATGTAAAACCCCCGATAATATTTGGATGTACACGACCGTAAAACCCGCCTGTTTGTTGCACTGTCTATGCGGTCTGGACAACGGCATCAGGTCTTGGTTTGAGACCCGGCTATTTCGGCCAGTTTCATTTAGAACTAGGGACGCGTACAAGCGAGATTAAAGTTAGCGCTCGTCTGGTTTCCTTGCTGCTACCTGCGTCAATGTTTCTTTGCGCGTACTTGAATTTTTACATAGTAATGTTTCTTGAAAGGTCCCTCGCTAGGACCCAATTAATACTTTTATGACGCGCTTATCGGTGAGTCTTTAAAGCAGGGCTCTCAAACTCACTTCCACCAGCGGGCCGCATTCACGCAATTTAGCCCCGCGAGGGCCGGGGCAGAGAAGATGGTACTGCGGTGGCAAGTTGTCAGCAAGCGTTGTCATTTGAAAAAAAAAAAAAACGTTTCAAGATCTCATATACAGGTCGTTTCTGAACATGTCGATACCTATCTCCAAAATGACTAAAATCTATATATACCCCATAAAATGTACGGGGGGATGACCGTCGCTGTAGCTCAGTTGGTAGAACATCGGACGCGTTATCGAAGTTCGCAGGTTCGGTCCCTGCCAGCGACAAGCTATCTTTTCGTCCGCTTTTCTTTCTTCATATTTACATTACAATTACTACTATTAGCATCTTCTGTACTTTCCATGGCATCAATGTCTGTAAGGTCTGATTAATATTGTGTCAACAAAGCAAGTCGAGCGCTTAAATTTCCACTTCTTTTCTGAGTTTTGGTATGGTAATTTTAAGTTGTTTGGATGAAGACAAATTGCAAAAATTAGGGTCTCATTAGCTCTTCTTACAATATCCCTATTATGATTCCCACGAAAGTATAACCTGGTGTCATGTGCATGGATTGTAAATTTAGCCTTGTTATCACTGCTTGCGATCTCGTCAATGAACATTATAAACAGAAAATTCAGAGCCATTCTACTCTGTGAAGTTGTGCGACCAACGTAGC
Source organism: Rhipicephalus appendiculatus (assembly GCA_030522465.1). NCBI lineage: Eukaryota > Metazoa > Arthropoda > Arachnida > Ixodida > Ixodidae > Rhipicephalus > Rhipicephalus appendiculatus. The sequence continues at coordinate 12,675 of JALIZH010014715.1, forward strand.
TGTGGTGTAGGGCACCGCGATATCGCTGCACGGGATGCCATCACCATCAGGGACAAGAAGCATCGCGCCATCGTTTTAAGCCCCCCTCCTTCCCTTATGCCGAAGAAAGACTCGCCGAAACCTCGCTTTGTCCCCAGCGAAACGATCGGCAGCGTTGTCGCCGTCATCGATTGCACTCGGCGTCTCAGGCGCGTTCTTTCTCGCTGCTCTCCGCGTCTCTCCTCGTAAACTCCTTGTTTCTCGGGCGTACCACTGCCGCTAAATGAAGGTGACAATGTCGGATTGAGAATGACCCCCGCAGACGCGCGTGTGATTCACTGCGACAGTAGAGGTACGCGACAAACACGAGTCCAGTTGCATGGCAGGCCTCTGATCGTGAAAATCTGATTTTGTACATTTTCTCAGCGTCATTTCCGTGACGCAAATACGTCACTGAAATGTTGGGGGGACCCCGGCATAAAACGCTTTCGTGTTAAAAAAAATTAAGGCAGCTTCGCCCTATCGGTGACAGGTCTGAAGGGAGTGTGAACTGCGGAGCTGGGCAGCCTTCTTTGTTTCTCTCCCGTTCTCTGTTTCCTTGCTCCTCTCTTTCTTTCTTGCTCATTTTTCCAGTTTTTTTTCTGTGATTTTTTCTCTTTATTTCTATTTATTTCTATTTTTCATCCAACTTTTTCCCTTTCTTTCTCTCTCTGTCTATTTCTCGCTTGCTTCCTCTTTCAATTTTTATATGTGGCTTGTGTTGTATTTCCCCCGCCCTAATAGTAATGTCCGCACTATAGGCGCTCGAAGAACAAGAGAAATAAGACCCTCCTTGCGCGAGCGCGCGCTCAATATGCGGCAGCTGGCTATGTTATATGTGGTTCTGCCTGCGTTGATACGCGTATAATCATCAAGGCGCTCAAGAAACAAGAGGAAGAAGACGCGTTAAAATCATCATCAAGACGCTCGAAGAACAAGAAGAAGAAAACTTCTCTTTGGCGCGAGCGCGCGCTCAGTATGCTACAGCTGGCTATGTTATATGTGGTTCTGCCTGCGTTACGCCAAGCGACAACGACAGCATACGACAGCCTGCCACCCTAAAGTGCACCGCACTTAAAAGTTCGAGTATTTATGCATGCTGAAGACAGAACTCTGACATGCATCGCAGACTTTCCGGTTCAAAACCTAATTTGTGCGAATAATGAGTGCAAGGACATCCACAAATCGTTTTGTTCAGAAAAGCTAGCGCCAAACACAGAAAGAAAAAATTGGTGCGGTTAACTCTCGCAAACGTATTTATCACGAGCGAAACGTGTGTTTGGCTTCGTTTCCCAAAGATTATAGACGCAGTGTTTCGTTAAAGGTAGACTTCTTCTTCGGCTTGTTATTGTTCTTGTTGATTAACCACGGCGGGGGCTGCAGTAGCTTTGACCTCGGCACAAGTCCGCGCTTGCTAAGCGTCTCCATAACGTGCTACTTTGGCCTCTCCTGGCTGCGATGTTTTTGAGCTGGCAATTTCCACTTTGCTTAAGATTTCACAGCCTGCCTCATAGCTATGTGTACTGGATGAGTGGATTCAGCCTGTCATTTCCGCTCAAAGCGCATGCACGGACGATCCCAGCCCACGTGCCATACATTGCAGGACCAAGCGCTGGCGAAGCAGCTTTGAACATTCGCCTGGTCATGTGGTACCGCAGCAGTGAGGCTCCGAGCCAGCGCCGCTATGGTAGCGGACCACGTGGTGTGACGTCACGCCCGCCACGCTGGCGCTCCGGCGGCTCAAGGTCAATGAGACGCGAGGAATAAACTTGGAACATATAGCGTCAGAGAGCTTACGCTCTAAAAATCAAATATATTGCCACGCGCGTTTCTTTTACTGTATTCGGTTTACGCCCACAAAGACTGTGAACAAACCGCGCCTGCAGTGTTCGAGAAGGTTCACGATTCTAGCAGATCATTTTGTTAAGATTGCGCGCAAGACGCGAACACCCAAGATTATTCGAGAGCTTGCGCGACGACCAGAGATAAGACAAGAATGTTCGACGCGTGAGTTATAAAAAGCCGGCGCGTTCCAACGATGTTCAGTTTGATCGACGGCCGACGCTCTGTTCGCCGCTATCAGTGCCAGTGTGTATTGCTGTATTCTTGCTTTCCGTTTACCGGCCACAAGTTCGGCCTAATAAACAGTTTCATCTCGGACACGTCGCCTGCTGCCTTCGTCGACGTCACACCCACGTGACATCTGGTGGAGGTGCTGCTTCGTCCATGCTCCGGACGCCCCCCGCGAGGCGCTGACCCTAGCCCAAGCCGCGAAGAAGACGACGCAAAGGACAACCCTCATCGTCCGAACCAGCCGTAGACAGCAGGGACTACAGCCAGAACACGGACTTCTGCCAGAAAACACCAGGAAAACCAAGACTTTGACTTCAACCACAGGCACGATGACCACCCCCGTGCCGCCTGCACCAATCGTGCTCCGGCAGCCCAAAGAGCCGCCAATATTCCGCGGATCATCAGTTGAAGATCCGGAAAGCTAGCTAGAAGCGTATGACCGGGTCGCCAACTTCAATCACTGGAGCAACGACGACAAGCTTCGGCACGTTTATTTTGCCTTAGAAGACGCCGCTCGGACCTGGTTCGAGAATCAAGAGCGAAACCTCACAACGTGGGATGTTTTTCGCGCCAGGTTCCTGGCCACTTTCACAAGTGTGGTCCGCAAGGAGAAGGCCGAAGCCCTCCTGGAAACACGTGTGCAGCTGCCGAATGAAAACGTGGCGCTCTTCACTGAAGAGATGACCAGACTCTTCCGCCACGCCGACCCCGAAATGCCCGAGGACAAAAAAGTTCGCCTCCTCATGCGAGGAGTTAAACAGGAGCTTTTCGCGGGACTGATGCGGAACCCACCGAACAGTGTCCAAGAATTTGTGTCGGAAGCGACAACGATCGAAAAGACCCTGGAAATGCGCACACGGCAATTCAACCGCCGCTCTACGCCAGGCTATGCAGAGATCCAACCACTCTGCTCCGACGATCTGCGGGAGACCATAAGGGCCGTAGTGCGGGAAGAACTTCGCCGTATGTTCCCGTCGTGCCCAGCCTCAAGTTTCGTCGATTGCAGACATCGTCAGAGAGGAAATCCAGCAGTCGCTGGGAACCCCTGAACCACCACATCCTCAGCCGCAAGCCATGAGCTACGCTGCTGTAGCCCGACGCGACGCCCTCCCTCCACGCCCACGACAAGAGGCCGCACCGCCGCATTTCCGTCGCCAGACACCGCCGCCACCAGCACCGACGCCATACCACCCACGTGCCGGCCAGCGCTACGCTCCGAGGAAGACCGACGTGTGGCGCGCCCCCCGATCACCGCCCACTATGCTACCACTGCGGAGAAGCCGGCCACACGTACCGACGCTGCCAGTACCGCCAGATGGGACTGCGTGGTTTCGCCATCGACGCTCCGCGTCCACAGCGGGGTGAAAAACCACGCGATATAGCCGACTACCTCGCAGGAAGGACGTGGACGCCCCGACGACCTTCCCGCTCGCCGTCGCCCGGCCGCTACATGTCACCGCACCGCCGCCAGTACAATGGCCCAAACCGGGGCCGGTCGCCTAGCCCGTATCCGGGAAACTAAGGGCAGCAACCGATGGAGGTGCGGTTGCTGTACGATGAAATGCCGCAGATCCTCCACGGCCGCCGACGACGACAACGCGACGAAACCTGCAGAACACGACGCGAAGCAGACGAAGCCCTGCCGACGAAACGTCGGGGACCGAGGAAGACGAAACGACGCAACATGGAAGCAGTGCAACAAATCGACGCAGCCGTGACCCGACGCCACGACCTAACTGCAACGCGAGACGACGAACTAGCGACCTCGACGTTCTTATCGACGGCCACGGCGTGACCGCTCTCGTCGACACTGGGGCCGACTATTCCGTCGTCAGTGGGCCATTCGCCGCCAAGCTGAAGAAAGTAAAGACCGCTTGGAGTGGACCCGAAATCCGGACAGCTGGAGGCCACCTGATAACGCCTATTGGAGTCTGCACGGCAAGAGTCACCGTCAGTAACCGGACGTATCGTGCGAGCTTTGTAATCCTACAAAACTGGTCCAGGGAAGTGATACTTGGAATGGACTTCCTAAGTGACCACGGCGCCGTCATCGACCTAAGGTCTGAGTCGATAACACTAACCTCAGACAAAGCGATCCCACCCCTCGCGACGCCAGGGAACTATGCATTGAATGTGATAGAAGAGCAGGTGACCGTTCCGCCACTCTCCAGCGTCATTATTTCCGTCGGCACCGAAAACCCTGCGAACCTTGAAGGCGTCATCGAGGGCGATCAGCACCTATTCCTGAACCGTCAAATTTGCGTCGCAAGAGGTATAGCCGAGCTGCGTGACGGTAAAGCAAAGGTAGTGCTGACAAACTTCAAACTTCAGCCACGAATATAGGCACCTCAACATTGGTACGACGGTCGCCTACATCGACGAATACGTGGCCGCCAGCAATGCTTTCGCCCTCTTCGATGCTGCCGAACCTGTTTCGACGAATCGAGGTCCCGAACCAGATTTCGACGTCACCCGAGCCTCCCGAAGCACAATCAACACCAGCTCAAAAGTCTGCTCTCGCAATTCAAAGACTGCTTCTCGTCGTCGTCAAGAATTCGACAGACCCCAGTCGCAAAACATCGCATCATAACAGAGGAAAATGCGAGACCACTCCGCCAGAGCCCGTACCGAGTTTCAACGCGAGAACGCGAGGCCGTAAAGCAGCAAGTCGACGAAATGCTACGCGACGACATCATCCAGCCTTCAAAGAGTCCTTGGGCATCACCCGTGGTGTTAGTGAAGAAGAAGGACGGAACCCTCCGTTTCTGCGTCGATTATCGCCGCCTGAACAAAATCACGAAGAAGGACGTGTACCCCCTCCCACGGATAGACGACGCCCTGGATCGACTCCACAACGCGAAGTACTTTTCGTCGATGGACCTGAAGACGGGCTACTGGCAAATCGAAGTCGACGAGAGAGACCGAGAAAAGACTGCCTTTATAACACCAGATGGCCTCTTCGAGTTCAAAGTCATGCCCTTCGGTCTTTGCTCGGCACCTGCGACGTTCCAGCGTGTTATGAACACTGTACTGGCCGGCTTGAAGTGGCAGACCTGCCTTGTGTACTTGGACGACGTCGTTGTGTTTTCTTCAAACTTCGACGAACATCTCCGGCGCCTAGAAGCTGTACTTCAGGCAATCAAGGCCTCCGGACTCACCCTGAAGCCAGAAAAGTGCCGCTTCGCATACGAGGAACTTCTGTTCTTGGGTCACGTCATCAGCAAGTCTGGAGTTTGCCCCGACCCACGAAAAACAGCTGCAATCGCTGCCTTCCCGCCGCCCACCGACAAGAAGGCCGTTCGCCGATTTCTCGGCTTGTGCGCCTATTATAGACGCTTCGTCAAGGAATTTTCACGCATCGCCGAGCCACTAACTCAGCTCACGAAAAACGACGCGGAATTCACGTGGGGAGCGGCGCAAGTCGAAGCATTTCAAGAATTGAAACGACGCCTGCAGACGCCTCCAATACTTGCGCATTTCGACGAACACGCCGACACGGAAATACACACCGACGCAAGCAGCGTAGGACTCGGCGCTGTTCTTGTCCAGAGAACTGCCGGCGTGGAAAGGGTTATCAGTTATGCTAGCCGGTCGCTATCCAAGGCGGAAGCCAACTATTCCACAACAGAAAAGGAGTGCCTTGCCATCATCTGGGCAACGTCAAAGTTTCGCCCCTACCTCTACGGCAGGCCCTTCAAAGTTGTGAGCGACCACCACGCCTTGTGTTGGCTAGCTAACCTGAAGGACCCTTCCGGTCGTCTCGCAAGATGGAGTCTGAGACTTCAAGAATTCGACGTTACCGTCGTTTACAAGTCCGGACGAAAACACTCTGACGCCGACTCCTTGTCTCGCGCCCCCCGTCGACCCGCCGCCGCTGGATGACCAGGAGGATGACTTCTTCTTGGGAACCATAAGTGCCGACGACTTCGCCGAACGACAGCGAGCCGATCCAGAGCTCAGGGGCCTTGTGGAGTACCTCGAAGGCAAGACCGCCATTGTTCCAAAGCCATTCAAGCGAGCACTCGCGTCGTTTTTCTTGCGAAACGGCGTTCTCATAAAGAAGAATTTCTCGCCACTTCGAGCCGACTACCTTATCGTAGTGCCTGCAGCAATGCGACCAGAAGTCCTCCAGGCACTACATGACGACCCGACGGCTGGACACCTCGGACTTTCCCGCACACTCGCAAGAGTACAGGAAAGGTACTACTGGCCGCGCCTTGCCACCGACGTCGCCCGCTACGTAAGGACGTGCCGAGACTGTCAGCGACGGAAGACACCGCCCGCAAGACCAGCAGGCTTCCTTCAGCCGATCGAGCCTCCTCGGCAACCGTTCCAGCAGATCGGGATGGACCTCCTGGGGCCGTTCCCAACGTCGACTTGCGGAAATAAATGGATCGTCGTGGCTACCGACTACCTCACCCGCTACGCCGAAACTAAGGCCCTGCCTAAAGGCAGTGCCGCCGAGGTAGCCAAGTTCTTCGTTGAGAACATCGTCCTGCGACATGGCGCCCCAGAGGTTCTCATCACCGACAGAGGTACGGCGTTTACTGCTGACCTAACTCAGGCGATCTTGAGAAACAGCCAGACAAGCCACCGCCGGACCACCGCCTACCACCCTCAGACCAATGGCCTCACCGAGCGTCTCAACAAGACCATCGCCGACATGCTGGCCATGTACGTCGACGTCGAGCACAAGACGTGGGACGCCGTCCTTCCGTACGTGACCTTCGCATACAATACGGCCGTGCAAGAAACGACGCAGACGACGCCATACAAGTTGGTCTACGGACGGAGCCCGGCAACGACACTCGACGCCATGTTACCAAACGTGACCGACGAGGAAAACATCGACGTGACCGCCTACCTACAGCGCGCCGAAGAAGCACGACAGCTCGCCCGCCTGCGGATCAAGAATCAGCAGACGACTGACAGCCGCCGCTACAATCTTCGACGACGCTTCGTGGAATACCAGCCCGGCGACCGCGTTTGGGTATGGACGCCCATACGACGACGTGGACTAAGTGAAAAACTTCTGCGACGATACTTCGGACCGTATAGGGTGCTTCGACGTCTCGGCACACTCGACTACGAGGTTGTCCCCGACGGCATTTCGAACTCTCAACGGCGCCGTACGCGACCTGAAGTCGTCCATGTCGTGCGCCTCAAGCCGTTTTACGCGCGGTAGTGAACCTGAGGACTGTACTTCTTTTTTTTTCTTTCATTGGACTTTCTTGCTTGTGCGTATTGTTTACTGAACTTTCTTGATTTATTGTCGTTATTTATTGTTGCATGTATTTTTACCATGTGTTCTATTGTTGCATGTATTTTTACCATGTGTTCTGTTCTAAGCATCGGGACGATGCCTTTTCAGAGGGGGGGCATTGCCACGCGCGTTTCTTTTACTGTATTCGGTTTACGCCCACAAAGACTGTGAACAAACCGCGCCTGCAGTGTTCGAGAAGGTTCACGATTCTAGCAGATCATTTTGTTAAGATTGCGCGCAAGACGCGAACACCCAAGATTATTCGAGAGCTTGCGCGACGACCAGAGATAAGACAAGAATGTTCGACGCGTGAGTTATAAAAGCCGGCGCGTTCCAACGATGTTCAGTTTGATCGACGGCCGACGCTCTGTTCGCCGCTATCAGTGCCAGTGTGTATTGCTGTATTCTTGCTTTCCGTTTACCGGCCACAAGTTCGGCCTAATAAACAGTTTCATCTCGGACACGTCGCCTGCTGCCTTCGTCGACGTCACACCCACGTGACAATATTGTTTTTAATTCACCGCATAAAGCTGTAGAGGAGAATTCCCGTTCTCTTGCACTAAACAAACCAGCGCTAGAACGTGTAAAGTTCATAAAATGACCAGCCGTCTTCTTTGACAAATATGTTAACAGAAAACTTCTTCCCACGGGGTCTGCAAGAAACTTAACATGACTTGCTTCCTCCTGTAAAAATGCCGCGACATTATCGACGAACAAACAATACGAATTCGTTATTGCAACATATTTCAGAATCGCTGACCATGATGGTTTACGCAAGAAATTCCGCTTTGATATAACGCAAATGGACTTCTTCGTCAAATAGCTTCAGCTGCATTCCATTGTACGAATACTACAACTGCGATTGCTGGAAACTTGTATATTTTTGTGTCTTTTAATGCCACACAATCGACGCTAAACTTTTGTTTCATACGTTTCAGGCAGCACTAGAGTCGCACAAATACACCTTTCCTATGCATAACTGCAGAGGCAAAAATATTCATAATATCTCCATAAACATTTAGCGTAAGAAACCAACTTTAAAAACCTGTTATCTGCGTTTGTTTGTTTATTGACTAGATACTTTATATCTAAACGAGAAAGGCGCTTAGAAGCATTTTAGTATTGTACGATACCATGAAACCAGTTATTTTTTGCACGATAACTTTGGTGCGGATAGAAAGAAACAAAAACAAGAACCGAGACTTAATGACCTATATTTCGTCGATGCCATCTGGCGAAACGCTTCCACACGAAGCAAAAAAAAAAAAAAAGGACACCGCAGCCGGAATCGAACCTGCGAACTCGCGGTTGTGTTATCAGTAGAGGCCGGATTTATAGGCACTAAAAAATCGGGTTTTAGGGCGCCAAAAATAGGCAGGCAAAACACAGTTTTAGGCTCCCAAAATCGTAAATATAGGCATAATAAATTTTTACAAAAATTCAAATTTTCGAAAACAGACGTGCGTGAGCTGTGTCTATGACAGGAAAGCAAAAAAAAAATGTTATAGTTTATGATGCCACAAAGACGCCAATGGTTTAGCTAGCCTTTCAATTGTCCTTGTCCCGAACGGTTTGCAGAACACGGTCTCTCCTTTTATTGTCCAGCATGGTGAGTGAAGTGACCACCGGCGAATAAACACGCTCCTGGGTCTCATTTTTTTCGGCTTGGCTGAGAAGGGCAGCACAGGAGCAAATAGCCAGACCGCTAAATGGCCAGAAGGGTCTTTTAGCCTCGTAATAACCGGTTCTAATCGCACAGGGTCAATTTCTCATCTATCTGTGAACACCTTAAAGGGCCCCTCACCGGGTTTGAGCATTTCAAACAGGCAAGAGGAATGCATGCACTGGGCGCTTACGATCTCGTCTGCCAAGATTTGCAACGCTACGCGCCCCGGAAAGAGGTGAAATGTCAGACTGAACGCCGCCTGCCTTTAATCTCACGGGCGCACGCCCTAACGTGGTGGAGGTGACGTACAATAAGGAATGGTCCTGCGTACGTCACAGTAGTACGTGACACTGCGAGAATTTTCGAAGCGACATCTGTAATAAGTGCAATTTGTTGCTTGAATAGAAGAATGAAATTTGATGGAAATATTAAAAGGTACAAACGTAATCTGTGCGCTTTTTCATTTATTATTTTTTTACTTCGAATCAAGCGATATTCGAGACTCAGCTTCCTCCATTTCGTTTCCGTTCGTGTTCTCGCCGTGCTTGCGTCGTGCCGGCGTCAGCCCTGACAACACTTGGCGTGTTTTCGGTGCATCGCCCCTTAGAGCAGTTCCAGCGGTGCGACGCTTTGTGTCGTGGTAAGGATACATGATCCATGCCACCCTCTCCAAACGTGCGCGCATTGAGGGGATCCATCCCACAGAAACAGGCAGTACACTACAGAGAACGCCGAAACAACACAACACCGCTTGCGAGCACGACCTCGCTTGGGCATGTCATGCGAATGTAACCTTGCGTGCGCATGACGTGTTGATGCGCCTGCGTCGTGTGATCTTCCGGCTCCGAGTTGCTACCATACCGAAGAGGGCAGGGAAGTAATTTGGCTTGCGAAGTCTACACGGGGCGAGTGGCAAGGTTTCAAGCTCACCTCCTCGCATCGTGCTTTCGCGCCTCATAATGAACCAATTAAAAAAATCTTGTTCTACAAAGCTCTTGATTGCGCAAGCAACGACTTCAAGTGGCTAACTAAGATTTCTGACGTGACCTGGTGAAGCGCCCTTAAAGAAGTAAATTACAAACGAAACAAAAACCACGTGGAGAGAGAGAGAGAGAAAAAAAACTTTTATTTTTGCTGGCCTAAAGGATCGTCCTCGTTGGGTGGAGCCCTTAGTTCAGGGCCCCATTGGCTCGCGCCACACCACGTGCCCGCTGGATCAGCCGACGCTGCTCCTACGATTCTGAGCTGGTCAGCGCAGTCTCCCAGGAGGAATGCGAGGGGGGCAGAAATAGGGCGGTAGCCCGGTGGTTGTGGACATTCCCAGGTGCATTGATACACCGTGGGCTTTGCTCCACAATAGGGGCAGTATGAGGGATATTGTGCTGGGTGGAAAAGGTGAAGGATATAAAGGCAGGGGAATGAAATAGTCTGAAGCTGCCGCCAGGCAACAGCATCCTCTCGGTTGAGTGATTTGTGTGGTGGTGGGAAGTACATACGGCTTTGTCGGTAATGTTGTAGCGTTTCGATGTAGTTTAGTGATTCTGTTGGTGCGTCGTCTGGGTTGGACAGCTCTTCCGATGGCGCCTGGTTTGTAAGCTCTCGAGCTACCGCATTAGCGCGTTCATTGCCATGGAGAGAGGCGTGTCCAGGTGTCCAGACAATACGCACCCTGTGTAACAAAGTGGGGTGTATTGATGTCAGGATACGGTTTGTGTAGTGCAGTGGCGTAGACTTCTTATTTTTCCGGGGGGGGGGGGGGGGGCAGACCTGGAGTGCGGCTCGAAGCGGCGAAGGGAGGGGGGTGAGGAAGCGGGGGGGGGGGGGGGGGGGGTCCCTATGAGATGACACGTCATCACCCCGCTACAAAGAGCGTACCACTAATCATCATCATCATCGTCATACGGGGCACCTGCACCAGTGAAGGCCTTTTACATTGTGTCGGCTAACTACGGGGTGTCCCCAAATAAGACGTCCCGCGATTCTATGAACAGTGAACTTCTGCGGTTTGACTCATCCAGTAGAAATTTCTTTGAATACGTGTTTTACTGGTCGCATTTTTCCAAAAATATTGCATGACTGTACCATCAGCACAAAAAAAACGAGTCGATTTGTTTTTCTTTTAATGGGCAGTTCGGAGGTAAAAATCTGTTGCATAAATGTGACCAGTAAAACATTTAAGAGCAAGCGGTGTTCAAGAAATATTCCTACTTGTTGCGCGAAGGAGCCAAATTTTGCTGGCCATTTTAGCGAGTAAAATGTATTTTGAAATACCCTATATATACTACGAAACTTCTGGACTGGATACGCAGGTGCGCCAGACGTGTTCATTTTGAAAGCAGTGCACAGGAACAAATCATGGCTCCGTAATCAGAAGCTTCTAATATTTTCATTTTTGCATAATACATTTATAACGAACAGGCATACGTAAGGTACACGGTAAGCAATTATCAATGCAACGGTTACAAAACGCTTACACTTCAAAAAAGTAAAGAGTGAACATACAAGCACTCATGACGTATCTGCTCACTCATTTCATCGTACACAGCTGTTTTTCTTTTAACACGAAAGTGTTTTATGACCGGGGTCCACCACGGCTCCTCTGACGTATTTCCGTCACGGATATGACGTTGTAAAATATAAACTATCATAATTAGATCAAAGAAAAATTAGAAGAAAAAGTTCCGCCGCCGGGCGTCGAACCTACGACCTCTCGCTCCGCAGCGCGTGGCGCGAAACCACTCGGCTACGGGAGCGTACGTTCCTTAGCTTGCTAACGGCAAGCTATTTATACACACCATATACCGTTGGCGGTCCTCAGAGCTCCTCGACTTCAGCGCGTTTTCGTCATCACTAGCGAGATGGCGCGAAGGTGTCACGGAGCGTAAAGTCCCTGCGCGCGCTCTGAAGGTCGTCGCGCCTCTCGCTGGGATGAGCGTGCGCCTCCACGGGGCGTGGTCGCTGGTGCGCGCGCGCGCGCTTATCTCCTGATCGGGGCATTCGGGCGCTTCGCACGCCTTGTGTTTCCCCCGCAAGTTTGCTTTGAAGTTACAGTGGTTAAAGAGTTCACGAAGGTCGCTTCGTTCGCCGCAGCGGCCGCGTTTACGAATGGAGCGCGCCGCTTTACACACGAAGTAATAATTGTGGCAGTTGTTCGCGCTCGTCCTGTGTATGCTTGTGCGTTCGTTTCGTGCGTCTTTGTGTTAGAGCAGCGTGCTTTAAATGTCGAGTTGTGACAGTTAGTCCGTGCTCGTCTTGTGTATGCTCATTTCGTGCGTCCTTTCTGCTTGAGGTGCGCGCTGCATGTTTCGAGCTGCTTGCCGTTCTTCACGTCACATTACAATTTGTTGCTGCAGCATTCATTCCTTCTCCCTTGTGGCGAAACAATGCACAATAAACGCTCAACTACTTATGTGAATACACGTTTCACTTTCGTGTTATACCGATTCCTTTGACAGAGGGATCAGCCATGTTTTTTTTACATTTCCCTAACGCGACCACTCACAAAATCACTCACAAAGAAAGAAAAGGAAACAATGAACATGTCTTATCAATGCCAACGCGTGCATAATATCAACAGAGAATTTCAGCCTTTCGCGGAGATATTCAACTAAAAATTCCTACGAATGATATGTCAAATAATGCTGCGGAAAAGAGACGTAAATTACATTTTGTATACGTATAAATAGTAGAATTTGTAGCCTACAACAGAGAACTGGGGCTAGCGATCCAAGACCATTTTACACTTCAGACTTCACAGTGGTTTTATACACTCTGAGAACACGGAAATAAGAAAATTATTACAGTTCTTCGATGTACCTGCAATTCGGTATACATAAGAAAACTGTTAAAGCTTTTCCATATACCAGTCATCCTATACAAATAAATAAAAACAGATACACATGGCTGAGAAAATAACAAACTTCGGCAACGGACGATATTTTAGAGCCTATTCCTGAGAACGGTAGGCTTAGATTTCAACATGAAACGTATTTTCTCTAACTACCGTTCGATGAAAGAACTCGTTGGCCACAAGATTCAGATCCACTTGCCTAGCCTGCTCTTTGTGGCAGTGGAGCAAGGCGGTATGGTTAAGTCTGGCCTGTCCCATTGTTGAGCGCAGGTAGGTTTTAACTCTCTGGAGACACGAGAAAAATCTTTCTGACGAACAGGAAGTCACAGGAATTGTCATGGCGATTTGTAGAAGCTTGACAACTTCTGGAAGGAGCACTCTCAAGGGTTCACCTGCTTTTCCCGAAAGAAAGTCGACCACATCTTGAAATGTGACAAGACTCGTTGCACGTTGCTTTGCTATGTCAAGTAACATATTGCGGTGAAGCTGAAGACGCACAGCATTGAGATCTCCTTTGTAGAACTCGCATAGATATCACCTGTTACGAACTGCTCGACTTGCTTCATGTGATACCACATTTCTGGCGGAAACCGCGTGCGCAGCGATGCATGCACCGTGTCGATGACTAGATAGAACCGCTGCCGGTACGAAGCTTCGGGGGGAATTAAAGTCATGTGCGCGCGACCCTTCATCATACCGACGTGGTGCCTGCACCGGTCTCTTCGAAACTCTTGGGGCCCCGATGTCCATTTCGCACGCTTCATCAGACACATTCGCCCAAAAACTGGAAAAGTCGTCGCGTAGTTGACCGATGCTCTCTTCAACAGCCTTAACTAAATGCTGTGCACGGGTGAACTGTAGGCTCTTCTTTTGGAGAGCGGAGTTGACACTTTCCAACCTCTCAAAGACAAGAAGCATGAGCCTCAGTAGAAAATAGGTGTCGAACTTTTGAAGCGTTCTGCGTAACCGCTCGCTTTGGCGCCCGTGTCATTTTTCTCTTCCGAAGAAAGAGTAAAAAGGAATCTGGTTAGTTCGGAGTAGTTAGCGGAGACCGATCGGGGAGAGCGCGCCTTTGACGTCCACCTAGTTTTGCAAAACTGTCTGAGTGCAGGATTTCCCTCTTTCTGAAACTGCTGGAACCAGCTGAGACGCTTTGGGGAAGTTCTAACAAAATTGACGAGGTCCGTAAACAAGCTAACATAATCCCGACAGACGTCAATTTTCGTGCACAAATCTTGCAAAGACAGGTTCAGTGTATGCGCAAGGCAGTGCACATACAAAGCATACAAAGCTCTTGGTTCTATCTCTTGAACAAGGGCCTGAAGCCCACCGCTCTTGCCAGAAACATTTGCAGCCCCATCATAACACTGCCCACGGCAGTTCTCAATCCGAAGATTGAATCGACAAAGCACATCTTTCAAAATAGAAAAAAGAGTACGGGCTCTTGTGTACGCAGTTGCGGCCGGTGGCTCTGACCTTGCGCGCCAAGGAAACACCCTGGGGAGACAGGTGTTTGCCTTTGGAGTTTGCCCGGGGGGCCGATGATTCGGCTGGCTTCCCTCAGAAGAGTTTCCATCTGACGGGAGCGGCCGGCTGCGAGGGAGACGCCAAGAGTGGGGTCGGCTTGTGTATTGTCCCTTGGACAATAGGAGAGGGAAATACTACACTACATAATGCTTTGTCCCCCCTGGGAGCCCAAAAGAGGGCTACGCATGCAGCGCGGTCGTGGGGACGCAGCAACAGAAAAATAAAGCGCACAGGCGTGCGTGATAGATAATAAAAACAAACACTGGGGAGGGGAGAAATCACCGACCGTTCGGTTTGATTTCCGAGAAGCCAATCCCCGCGCTCGCTTCGCCGCTCGTTCTCCTCTTCGTCGCCCCGGTGTTTTCGCCGGAGCGATTGGCCTGTGATGCCATCTACCGTGCACAACATTCAACAAGTTCTGTAGATGCGATGTAAAATGGAGCATCTCATGGCGGCGGGTATGTCCTTCGTCCTGCGTCGCTCTGTCGCGGCGTCCGCATAAAGCGCTGGACACATGGTGCGATTCGGTATCCGATCCGACGTGCGGTGCCGCACGCGGCGTACGACGATTCACGACACATGGGGCGAACGAGCAATCAGCGCGCAGGCTCCGCTCACACACGGCACCTCAGCTTGCACGCTCGGAAAACATCGTATCCTCTACATTTAAGGCTGGTTCACACCGAAGGCGGAGTGGCAAAGCGGGAAAGCGGGCTTTTCGAAGCAGCGAGGCGGCTAGTGCGCGCACCTGTTCAGACCGCACACCGCATTTGGCTGCCCGCGCGGCCGAGGAGGCGGAGCATAGCGCGCGTGTCGCTATCACGTGGCACTGCTTCTCCCAAAGATACACCAGCTAAAGCCCCTGAAACTTCGCAAAGTAGCGACACTCTCCTCCGCCGCTCTCGTTCCTCCTCGGTCTCCTCTCCTTCACACTCTCTTTTCGAGCGTGGCGCCACCTACGTTGCTCCCGCGTAGCAGACGACCTTTCGAAGAGTGAGCGCGCGCGCGCCAGGCAGCGCGCTGTAAGCATTCGCACTAGCCGTCCCGCTCTTAGTATCTTTTGTTTTTTATTTATATGTTATTTTGGAGACGTTAGCGCTTTTATATAGCCTCACACATTCGTTTTCGCACACAGAATTTGTGAAAATCACAGCAATGAAAAAAAAAAACATAAAACAGCATCAAGGGAGTGCTCATGTATCTTCTTGTAGATCACAATTTCTCTCCGGTGGCTTATCCGAATTTATTAACTGCACTTCTTGCTGTTTTGATAACTAATGCTAAAATTATTTACACGAGCGTAACGCTGGCCCATGAAAGCAGTGTAGTGCCGCATAGGGCATACAATTAAGTAGGCAACTTTTGCCAATCTCGTATCGGCTGGTCTTGCGACTACTGATTGTAACGAACACATGTGGTGTAGAGCGTTAACGTCCCGCCCTGCAAGAAGCCTTCTGAAACCCAAACATTGTCCACGTCGTCCTCGCGAGGTGTATTCGCCGCGCATACCAATAACGCACTGGAGCTGCCAGTACGCACGAGAGGTAGCCGCTCCGAATTATTGGTTGGGTATAATATCGCCTGGTGTGCGACCGATGGCGGCGCTGCGAACGGCGCTCCCGTGACGCAAGGGCGGGGATTCGGTTTTTGTCGTCTGCTACGCTCTGGCTAAAACAGCAGCATTTTCGTTATAGTTCGCTCGCGTCGCACGGCGTTCCTCGACTACTAGCTGCATTTTCTTCTTATGATATTTCTTGAGATGACTGATAGCATTACATGAGTTTAAGAAACGTTAACATTTAACATATCTTCTGTATACCGATAGCCATCGCGGTCAGGTTCATGCCCCCCGAGTTCGTAGCGTCGCTCACTGGGCTGGATGGCGTTGAGATAGCTTACGTGAAAGCGCGAACGCCCCCGCCAAGTGAGTTAAAGAGAGTCTCCGCTGCTTTGAAATCGCAGCGCGATCAATTTTGCGGCTTATTCGCGAAAATCAGCGTTGTGTAAACAGACTTGAGATGAACGAAAATTCACGCTCCACTCCCAATTGTAGTCATGTGGACTTGTGCAGACACGACAGCCGACAAAATGAAATCGATAAGTTCATCGGCCAGCGGGTTATTGCGGACCACTAGCATAGATTGGGCGAGCTGGATGCAAATAAGATCGCTCGGAATGAAACGCCAGCAGTGGTGCGCGAGGTACAGTTCGACTCTTATGATTAGAGAGAGATACGTTCATGAGCCGCATTCATGTTTTCGATCGCGCAGTGCTGCCTACTCGACTGTGCGAGCCTGCCAATGGTAATGACAGGATGGCGCGCACTATATTTCTAATACTTGGGCAACGCGATCCGCTGCAGTGATCGCGTTTCACTTGACACCGATAGTACAGCTTCGTAAACATTAGAAAAAATCGGCGAATGTGTCCAGGAAGAGGAGAAAGAGAGCTCTTTTCTTTTGGGCCCTGTGGCTGATTATTGTGATTCTTTACCGTGCTGTAACAAGATTGAATATTTTAAGGTGGGAGCCTTAGATTCCACATAAATTGCGAAAATTGACCATCGGCGTCCCGCGTCGCCAGCGTCAACACGAGTGATGCGAAAATTCATCACATGATCCGTCATCATGACATCCCAGACCGACAAAATTTGTGATGTCATAACGTCATGTCACATGATTACATCATCACATGACATCGTCGCTTTGCATTGCCTCCGTGATCGGTGGGCCGATCTCAGAGGCGATGCAAAACCAGGTGATGTGTAGAAAGCTTCACTGCAAAACCACGTTACGTCCAGAAAACATTCGGAGGGGGGCGGCGAAGGAACAATACATCGACTCAAGAAAAAGATGGCTTTCGCCTTCGAGTCAACTTAGGCAAATGCATAAGGAACTCGAGTCTCTTTAGTACAGTGATCGCACCAAGCCACATCAGGAGTCGACCGTTGAGACTGATTTTACAGTATTTTATTGCAAATACATCTTTCGATGCGAAAGCTTTATATTTATCAACGTTAGTATGATTACACTAATTCTGTTCAGCATATTTTCAGACCACCGTGAACGAGTGAACAAACGTCGATTTATTAACGTAAGGATTAAAATATGTTGCAAAAAAAATAGAACAAAAACAAAAGAAAATCACTCCGGACAACCTAACGATATTTCATATCCCCGTCGTGCGTCCCCTTTAGACTCACCCTGTTTATTTCGTGTTTCAATTTAAAGTACTTACGACGCGCTTACACAGCAGCTGCTAAAAATGTGTATTTAATCAAACGTTGTTGCCGGTAACGCCACTTAATTTATTTGAATGACATCACACGTCGTTTGTTATGCTCCGAACAAATAAATTGAATCGAAGGAGCCGGCTTGGCAACCGAACACGCGCAGCACGCGGTATACATTTATTGCGCTTTAACGCAGACATGGAAGCTGAAGTCCGAACGCTGAAGTCAGTTATCGAAAACGGGCAGGAAAGTCATTTTGAGTGCGCCACGGCCATAGAACAGTCGCCAAAAGAAAAATTCACCATAGAAGCAGATGTACACATGGATGGCTATAGCAGACGACAACAGAAGCAATCGACACAGAACGTGCTCCTGACGGCAACTCCGCTCGATTTCGATGGGCATTTTGCTTGAACATTCAGTACAAATTGCTTTATCAACTTGCCCACCAATGTTTCAATAACTCGAGCAGCCATCACGTAGCTATAGCGAACGCGCGCGCGAAGAGCTGCATCCGAGTCCTCTCCCTGACGTCACACGTGAGAGGGCGCCACTCCAAGATCTCGAGGCGAATACTTAAAGGGACACTGAAGCAGTTTTGAAGTCGCGATTTTAATGCAAATTCGGTATCTATGACCTCTTACAACATGCCTGCGAAGGTTTTTTTCGCGATGTTCGATTAAATAACGGCGCTATAAGCGAGCAAACTTAGGCCGAGGGAACGCCCCCCGGCGCGCGCGGAGCGCAGGGCGGAGAGAGTCACGTGGGGTGGTGACGTCGGCATCGGGATCGCGCCGAGCCGCGGTGGCTGTTTGCTTCGGTTTGTGCCTTCTTTCTGCTGCGATCTGCTGCCTAGCGAAGCATCAGTTGTGCCAGTTCGTAGGGATTTCTTGCCATTGCAGCGTTCTGTTCTTCCGTTCGGAGATTTTCGCGTTCCGGCATTCACTTGTTGTGTTAGTGCGGGGTTGAAGCGGACTCGCGATGCCGAATTACTGCGTGGCGTATGGCTGCCGCAGCACTTACGGTCGCGATGAGGTCGCTTTTCATAAGTTTCCTCGGGATCAGAAGATGGCAGCAAAATGGGTCACTGCAGTTAAAAGAAAATACTTTAAACCTACGAGATCAAGTGTGCTGTGCTCCAAACACTTCCGTGACAGCGACTACGTACGAAGCCCGTCTCTGATGCAGTCGTTGGGATTGACGATCAAGTGTGTGCGACTGAACAGCGACGCGGTTCCTTCTGTGTTTCCGCGCCTGAGGGGGGCCGTCGCCGCCACCACGACTTGCCTTCGCGAAAAGAAGAAAAACTGAGGTAAGGCTGTGAAACTACCTATGTGCCATAGCAGCGCGGAGTTTGTTGGCGAGTCCGCGCTTGCCGCAGCCGTGCTCAGATCGCAGTGCTGCCTCGCTTCTGCGGCGGCGACGCTCACATTGAATCTCTAGGGAACGGGCGGATCGCGAGCCGTCGCGCAGATGCCGTCCTTCGGAGTTTTGCTCGCTCTGGGACCCAGTGGGCGGTCATCTCCCTGTAGCAGCGGCAGCTCGCGATGGCGCCTTAAAATTTAAATACGTATCAGAGGCAGTCTTGATCGCCAACGAAAGTGACCGTGTCACACGGGCGCTTTCGTTAGATTCCGACAGGGGTGATATTTATCGATCAAAATGAAGAATCATCGCTGCTATACGACAATCACTCATACGATGATGCAGACTACAACTATAATCGCTACCGTGTCATTCGATCACTGCCGAATGCCATCAGATCAAGCAAAATCGTAGTCCAAGGTTTCCGCGTAGCAGCGCTTGACCTAAATAAAGGCGTTCTTGATTTCGATAATTGCCTGTGTGACATGTTTGATAACAGTAAATACTTCCGAATGCGGATATTTTATGACAGATGTCAGGAAACGTACCGCTGGCACCTCAAGTGTTCATGTCCCTAGCTTTCTTATTAGGATCTCGGCCTGTACAACAGTTTTGCTGCTCACAATCTACACTGCTGAATGAGGCTCGTCATGGCAGTAGTGCTGAGATTTATTTATGCAGGCGGGCTACATATAAGTATATTGAAATTAAGGTGATGGTATTTTTATCACACTGCACAGAAAAAAAAAGAAATGCGGGACTGCAAAATAGTATCACAGATTATTATTTCATGAATGTTCAGGCATGTCTTGCTTTGTATGTATCTGTTCTTATGTGAAAACCTTCTCAAGTCTAGCTTTGGCATACTGAGCACCAGAATGAACACATATTGCGTTCTTACAGATTCTTGCAGAATTGCTGGGCAGTGAACATGAAGAAATGGAAATGCCAGGCCCCAGTTCAAGTCAGAACGCTTCACCTGATAATCCAGCAGGTACGTACCAGCCAACTGTTCCATACAAAACTATATGGGCTGAGTCGTTCTTTATATGTTTCAAAATATTTTTTTCTGCTCACTGTTTCAGTGGACGCAACACTTGATGGTTGCCCAGATGATCATCCACAGGAGATACAAGGAGTGAGCAATTCCAATCTCCAAACTTCTGACCAGTGCGTACAAACAACTGTGCAGCGAACAACACGCAACAAGGGTGGGCTGGCAGATATAAAGAAAAGCACAGCTTCACACTCCACCCAAGCAAAGCCTCAAACCATTTCAATAGGTACGTTCCTGTGAATCAAATTGGCTGTGCTTGTAACACAATGCATTTTGCACTTAAAGGTCACAGGTCTAGAATATTTCGATTTCCGCGCATGATTCTAGCTCTACACTTTGCTGACATGCTTCATAGTTCATAGTGCATCAATGGGGCTGCATATTTTGTTTGATTTCTCAGGTATACAGGTTGGTGGACCAGTCATGACAGATGCAAGTACACAGGTCAATATGAGCATACAGGAAGAGGAGTGTGAGGACATAATTCCAGATGACCTCTTTTGTAACGACGCAGATGATGATCCTGATTACACCCCTTTGGATGACCTTGATGAACTGTACGTTCTGGAAAGCTATGTTACGTAGTTTTGCATACTAGAATTACATAAAGAAGGATGCATGGATTTGCCAGGACATATGTGGCTGTATTTGGAAAGTAATCAAAATATGTTCCATTTTTTTCTCAGGCCAGAAGAACTACCCGAAACACAAACATCTGGCCAAGAAAGAAGAATTTTCTTCGTTCAAGAAAAGTGCGTGACCTTCTGATTGTGTGCAGCATCTGCCTTGCTCCTCATGCAGTGACCTTCACGTGTGAGGGAACGTTGGTGGAGGCTAACGGCCAGTGCCGGTCAGGCCATGCATTCTGCTGGCGCAACCAAGATGTGGAAAAACAGCAGCCAGTGCTCAACTTGCAACTTTGTGCAGCAGTGCTGTTTTCGGGAAACAACCCGACAGTTTCAATCAGAATGCTTTCGATGATGGGAGTACAAGTTGTGAGTGAGCGGACGTTTTTCTCCATCCAGCGCGTACACCTGTGGCCCGCCATTGGCAAAGTAAGCAAAGCAGTTGAGGATTATTTTTTTTTTGCTTTTAGAAGAGGCACTCATTGCGCTGAAATTTTTCAGGTATATCAAGATGAGCAGGAGCTTTTGCTTTTAGATGCTCAGAAGAGAAAAGTGAAGCTTGCTGGGGATGGGCGAGCAGACTCACCCGGTTATAGCGCGAAGTTTGGCACATATTCATTGCTGGATGTAGAGAGAAACAAGATAATGCACTTTGAGGTCGTGCAGGTGTGTTATGACTTTACTATGACATTTTAACAAGTTCATGTTGTTTACTTTCTGAAGTGTTCATCACTAAAGTGCGTATTGAATTTGCAGTCCAATGAGGTTGGCGGCAGCTGTCGCATGGAGCTGGCTGGGCTACAGCGTGCCCTTGATTTCTTGGACCACAACAATGTTGAAGTGTCCGTTCTTGTCACGGACCGCCATGCTCAAGTGAAGTGTTTCATGCAAAAACACAAGGAAGAAACCGAACATGAGTATGATGTGTGGCATATGGCAAAAGGTACCCTAATGAATTCTGTAAACGATTGACGCAGGCTTACTTGCGGCGACTTTATACAAATAAATGGTCTGTCTGTTTTAAATGTGCATTTCAGGGGTCAGCAAGAAGCTGCAGACTGCAGCAAAACAAAGCGACTGCAAGGAGCTGCTACCATGGATAAAATCTATTACGAACCATATGTACTGGGCAGCAGCTTCTAGCCATGGAAACAAGGAACTAATCGTTCCAAAGTGGAAGTCGCTTCTGAATCACGTTCAAGGCATTCATGAGCACAATGATGAGTTGTTTCCCTCGTGTCTGCATGGCGAGATTGAGCCGAGAGAATGGCTAAAAAAAGGTGAGCAATGGTAAAGCAGCAAGAGTTGGGACTTATACATTTAAACTTTAAATTTAAGAGTTTTTGTTACACAGAAACTCTGCTGATATATTACTATTCAAAAAGTGGACCTACATAAGCAGAATGACATAACTTTTAAGATGGTAAGCTTTAGAGAACTTTTTATTCTTATAATAGACTGCTGCTAGAAGGTGGGCTGAAGCAGAGTAACAAGGGGAACTTCAATTGGAATGGCAGTAGATTGATTTTCAATGCGTCCAGCTAATAACACGATACGCTTGTTTAACCTGCCCCATGATTACATGTAATTACTGAAATGACTGAACAAAAGCAAAATTACATATTAGAGCATTGTAAAGAAATGTCGTCCCTCCATTGATGCTTTATGGCAAAATAGCTGTTTTGATGAGAGAAGTGGGGGCTTTAGTGTAAGGTGATGCTGAAGGTCGAAGCATAGCAAAGTACCATGCCACATGGTGTGATGTTCAAGAGTCAGCCCTAGAAAAATTCTGTTAGGTTTTTTGGTGTGTTCATTTAATTTAGTTTTTTCTGGAGAAAAATGTCACAGCACCAGTTTACCACATTTATCACCATATTCAGGTTTGCTATCCCATTGACAAAACCGGGCTTTTGAACATTTTTTGTCAGACTCTAGGGCACTGCAGAAACTCGAAGAGGTGGCCACTGCGAGAACCCTGCTGAAAGACATGCCACGGCTTTCCACGAAGTACCAGACGTATGGACTTGAGGCGTTTCACAGCCTGCTGCTTCATTTTGCACCCAAGCTATACCACTACCCATACGCTGGAATGAAGGCAAGGTATGAAGATGATGTTCCCCTAGCAGAGCAGTTCACCATTTATTTGTTGTTTTCCTGACACTCTTCTTGTATTGGGAAGAGTCCAACTGCTTCAAAATTTTTTAGATTTGTCTTGTTACAGCCATTCTAAATGTACGTAATTTATTGTTACATTTATATTAACTATGCCAACTTTGATTAACTGCAAATTGCACCTGGTCAAGGTCATTTTTTGTAACTACAGAAATGAGATGCTGCTTTTCCTTGTGTGTTCATTCAGTTAAATGCAACTTTTTTTCAGGACACAACTTGCTGTGCTGCACTCTAATGAGAATAGTGAGCGTGATCAAGCCTGCACGAAGGATGGCACTCCACGATGGCGCATAAAGTACCCGAAAGCAGCTGGGGGTGAGCCTGTGGCCTGTCCCATAATGGAGCCAGCCAAACATGGTAAGTTTTCGTACTGTAATTTATTTTGCAGAAATGAAGGTGCCTGAATAATTATTTGCAGGCTACGTCCAAAAGCTCCTGCAGGCAGTGACCACAGCAGCTGTCCATGCACCTCCTGGAAAAAAAGGAAAAGGCCACTCCTGAGACTCGATCACCACTCAGCAGCTCATTTAGTATTGTAAATAAGGACACAGAGGTAGCTAAGCGAATGAGTCGCTTCAATCAGCAGCGACGTAACCACGGCGTATAAGTATTTAATTGCTGTCTTGATGCTTTAATCGTAGTGCATGCTTTTATTATCTACCATTATTTCTCACAGGTGTTTGTCAGACCTCCTGGGTCATAAGATCATATAAAGTCGGAAAATTCTCATTCAAAGGAGTACTGGCACGAATTTTAAATATTTTTGGGTTGTTGCTCTAAATGAAAACAAAGGTGTGGAGAACCCTGCAGTAAGGCTGGATTTACTCGTGTTGTTCAAATCTTGTGATTAGTGCACATTGCGGGATATTATTCATGGGGATAAAAACATGCATGCAGCTTCCTGACATAGTTGTTTCACTCTTGCCGCAATTTTATATTTGCTTGGTGCATCACATGCTGCAGTAAGGCTGGATTTACTCGTGTTGTTCAAATCTTGATTAGTGCACATTACGGGATGTTATTCATGGGGCTAAAAACGTGCATGCAGCTTCTTGACATAGTTGTTTCACTCTTGCCGCAATTTTATATTTGCTTGGTGCATCACATGCTGCAGTAAGGCTGGATTTACTCGTGTTGTTCAAATCTTGTGATTAGTGCACATTACGGGATGTTATTCACGGGGCTAAAAACGTGCATGCAGCTTCTTTCATGTGTGTTCTGTTTGTTTGCTTTTTTGTTCAATGTGTATAAATAAATGTGCTGTAGGAAGGAGGCCCAACACTGGGAAGAAAAGGGGGGAAATTGTCCCGGCTCAATCCCTTGCCTCGATGCACTTCATTGCCACATTAAGTTGTAATTGCTTACTATGTGACAAATACCACAAAACACTGCTTGAGTTCATGAAGAACAGCACAGGAGTTACACCGCACATGTTCCAAACTGTCTTTCAGCAGCTGTAAAGGTGACACCATTGGTTATTATGAGTTCATGGCAATATGTTGGGTACTCGAGCAAAACTCTGAGCATGTCATAAATTGTATCCAGTTTTATGCATGCCGTCAGATTTTTTGTATGTTACAAATCATATTTCTTGGTTGTTTTTTAAATAAATATCGTGCACATGTTCAAAGTTGCATGTGGTTGCTTGTTTGTTACAAATTGTATTTTCTTTAAAATAAGGACAGACCACAACACTGACAATAAAGTGAATGGAAATTTCTCCTAATTGCCATGTGTATCTGACTTGTTATAGTGCCCAGCTGGAGATGAGCAATAATAAATGATTGGCACATCTCAGTACGTGGTGTTTTTCATTTCCATCGAACATGACAGTGAAAAGTGCCTGCTGTAGCAGTAGTACACCTCGAGCTAGTACATGTTTTTAGGAGCAGCCGTGGAAGCCCTCAGCTCCACCAGCAATAGCTGTATTGTGTACACTTACTTGCGTCAACCATAGGAGTGCTTGAATCCAGTGTATGTTCCTTCAGGGTCTGGATATCTTTTTCTAACTGCATTCAGCACACAACTCGGCAGTATTATTCTATTTTTTTTGGCCAGTTCTTTTCCATGTCAGGTAGACGAATTGCTTGTATCCTGCATGTCTAAATTTTCTGAAAAAGTGAAGGACACTGTAAACACAAAGTTCCAAATCAAAGCCTATAGCTACTAGTTTCTCACCTGTTTTTAACAGACATCTGACTTGACGAGTCCACTGGAGTGCCATTCTGTTGTAAGGCCACTTCCAAAACGTCCTTGTTTAAGCACACACTTTTAAATTTTTTTGTCGTTGTGATGCACCGGGGATGTTTCTGCCGGTCGCGGATCTGCCGAATCTCGAGGCAGCAGCAGCAGTCCTCCTCGTTCTTCATTGGCACGCAGTGCGTGCATGAGCACCTATGGTGAAAACGTGTACAGGCTGTTTCATACTTAGGGGAAATCTCGGAGCGCCTGGCATCGCGATGCGACTAGCGCTGCAATCGCGCGCCGGCAGCAGCTCGCGCGTGCGCAGACGCTTCAAGGGTGTAGAGTTGAACCGCGTCGTCTGCTACGGCAGCGCGCGTGCCGCATTGTCGGCCAGCGCACGGATATCATTCTTAATGCGGCAACTGGGCCGGTACTCTGCACTAATCATTTTCAGAAAAATTCTGTGCCGCAAGATGGGACACGAAGAAACAAGGAGCGACAAACTCGCGCGTGCTGTCTTTCTTCGTGTCCCGTCTTGCTGCGCAGTTTTTTCAGATGTTCCCGTACCAACTTGCCCAACTTTCAACGCTTGTCTGCACTAAACGTTGTGCAACGCCAACCTCTCAGCCTTTATTCGTGATAATGGGGCACTAGAAACAGTATTTGACAGCATACCTCGTTTGCTCTATCGAAACATCGTGGTACTGTGTGCGTTCACGAATGTTTCTTCAGTGTGTGTGCGCCGCAGTAAGCTTGGATGAGGAAGACACGATAATGAGCATGCACCGTGCGTGGTCTCTATTTGACTTTAAATGAAACAAAGCACTCAGGGGTGACTGCCGAGCAGCTGAGCGGGTTTAACACAACAAAACAAATGGGAATGAATTCAGGAATGATTCAGGAATGATTCAGGTTATAACAACCGCCTGAACGTGCTTATTCTCGACGATATTTCATTACAACAGAAAGGACTCGCTCCCGGCGTCGAAATGCACTCTTGACGCTTCCAAGTTGATGTCCCCAGCGGTGATAGCGCTCATTCTAGACGGCAGTGAATGCATGATGTCCGCGATGTGTTCTGCCGCAGCATGTCCCATTCGTTGACGATGGGGGCGTGGCATCACAAGATCCAGATTGAGCTGAATAAAACTGAGGCTCGTCTGCCGTACGTTTTTCTATCATTCTCTTGTCTGAAAAGGCCGCCCCAATCCCCGGACCTGAATATAATCGAAAATGTCTGGGGCTTTATGAAAATGTCCTGTACATCCTCTACACGGCCTGTCCGAGGATCGGTTGTGGTCCGCCACCGTCAGCGAGTGGGACGCCCTGCGATTGAATACATCGCTCATCGAGTCACTGCACGCCTCACTGCCGTGCAGAATGAGCGCCGTCATCACTGCCGCTGGTGACATGACAAGGTACTAAGTTGGATGCGCCACGGGCGCATTTCAGAGCAGGCTAGCGAGTCTTGTGGTAATGAAATGTCGTCGTAAAGATACACGTTCAGGCTTTCTCCTCACCTAAAACATTCCTGAATTTGTTCCCATTTCTTTTATCGTACTGAGCCAGCGCAGCAGCACGACTCTTACTGTTGAGTGCTTTTCTTATTTAAAGTCAAATAAAGACAATGCGCATTGCGTGCTAATTGTCGTGTCTTCCTCGTCCCAGCGTACTGCGGTACACACACAGTGAAGAAATATTCATGAACGCACACAGCACCACGGCGTTTCAAGAGAGCAAACAAGTTATGCTGTCAAATTCTGCTTGTAGCACCCCATTATCACAAATAAAGGCTGAGAGGTTGGCGTCGCACAACGTTTAGTGCAGATTATCGGCCCAGTTCCTGCCCTAACAATGATATCCGCGCGCTGGCCAGCAATGCGGCAAGCAAGAGCCGCCGTAGCAGACGACGCGGTTCAAAACTACACCCCTGAATCATCTGCGCACGCGCGAGCTGCTGACGGCGCGTGGTTGCAGCGCTGGCCGCATCACGATGCCACGCGCTCCGAGATTTCCCCTAAGTGTGAAACAGCCTGTACACAGATATCGGTAACCAGCGTGTAAGGTGCTTCAGTGTAAAACGCTTTCATATTGTTTACGACCAGATCTCCATATCTTGTACTGTACACGACAGTCGCATATTCACGACGCAGCTAATATACCGCTTGCATTTTAACACACCATCACTGTAGTACTGGCCAGAATTTCGAAAAAGCGACGATATTTTAAACAGAGCAGCATTATATGAGCCAAACCGTCCATGCGCAAGCTTGCAGCGCAGTTCGGAACACATGTCAACACTGCGCGGCAAAGAGCGGCAATCGTGCCGCTTTTTTTCTCGCGATAGCACACTGACTCATCGCATGCTTCTTGCCCGCTGCGAAGTGTGATACTGATTGCATCAACAACGCTGCACTATGAGCTGTGAAATTCACGAACTAATGTTTCTGCACGATGCGCGCGCTAGCGTGGACCGTGCCAATACGTAGCTAAAAGCTAGTGCCAATGCTGCTGTTCCTTATCGGATTGAATATCCGCGGCTGAACGTATGATTTGTATCAGTTTACGACAGTGAAATTGAGCACTGACATGCATCTTATACGTACCAGTCCATGTTTCCGACGCGGGTGAAGGTGGCCGGTTGGGACACACTTTCTTGTGCCGGATCATCCGCGCTGGCAGCGTCTTCGGTCGTCGCTCTAACTGTGGCGACCGGCTCGAACATGTAAGGATGTACAGCGAACTCGC
The DNA here is from genome assembly GCA_030522465.1 of Rhipicephalus appendiculatus. NCBI lineage: Eukaryota > Metazoa > Arthropoda > Arachnida > Ixodida > Ixodidae > Rhipicephalus > Rhipicephalus appendiculatus. The sequence goes on from JALIZH010014715.1 coordinate 40,456, forward strand.
TGCGACTTTCAGAATTCGCCATAACAGCAGCTACCAGATTTCAACCGTTAAAAACACCGATAACACCGCATCGCCCGCCCGCGCGCGCCGTGAGCTGTCCTCGTGGTCCCGATCGTGATGTCACGGAGCTTCGGCCAATCACAGGCGGCGGCGAGACCCGCGATGCCGGCCGAGGCGCCTGTTGCTCGTTTTCGGCAAAATAAAGTGTTTTGCGTTGGTTTATGCAAAATTTCGACTTGATTTCCGAGTTCGCCGCACAAAATTACTTATCACGACACCATAACCTCGTTTTTTTTTAAAAAGTGCTTCAGTGTCCCTTTAATGCCGCTATACGAGCATATCTATGTATCGCACTGTACACTGCAAGACAACAAGCGTCAACAGACCACACAGCGATGATCCGCATCTGGCTCGCTCACTTTTTTTTTTTTCGCCACTCTGCGCTCGCTATTTCTGTGAACTGTTCAACAATCTCACAAAAAAGAAAAAAAAAAGAAAAGCGTATTTAGGGGCGTGTTTCTATCCCGCCACAAAAGCCATCTATCTCGCGTGTCTTTCCTTCCATTATTGCCGGGCCCGCGGTACTTCCAAGTCATGAATCGCATGCGTGTTATTAGCGTGAAAAAAGCATTTTTTAAAGGAAAGTGGCGAGCGCCGAGTTATCACGAGAGGAAACGCAATCTAGCCAGAGGACTGTTATTTGTGAGGGGCAAGAAGACTCCACAAAGGGTGCAAACTCTTTTTTTGAGTGAAAAAAACACGTGGGCAATTGGTGTTGGCGGTATTGCGCTAGTTAAAGAGTGCAGACTTTTCCTTATCTGGAAAATGCAATCGAGTTTCTTGGACTTCGTTCGATAAGCTAAGACTTGGTGACATCATTTCACTCGATCGCGCTAGCTTACGTTAAACTCCAGCTGAGAACAATACCTTTAGTCTGCCACCAGGTTGCAGCGCAATACGACCTGACACCCGTATTCTGTTAAATTGCCGCGATGGAGCTGAAAAGAATAAGAAATATCACGCCGTTCATGCTTGACCACAAAACCTGCAGGTTTGCCATTTATTTCCCAATATTTATACACCACAGGTTTGCGTTTACAGTCGCCGCGTACATAATTACAGAACTGACAACATAACTTGCACGCATGAGTTTAAACAGGCGCTAGCTGTTTGATAACTATGGTAAATCACGCTCAATGCAATAACGCTTTAGTGCGAAGTGCAAGCAGCAATTAAAAAAATGCTGACATTACACGGTAACTAAACACCGGTACGTGCTAACGAACGACCACATTTGAGAATGCATCAAGAAAAATGTATGGCATTAAGTAATTCCAAGTGGGTTACCATATTATTCCACAGAACTTACTATACAATAGCTCCTTAATGATAAACGAAGTTCTATCAAGCAAACTCGATAACACCGACTAGGAAAAAGTAACTAAACCGAAAATGTAGAGGCCGATTACTTAAGCAAAGACCAACATTGGAGCACAAAAAAAAAACGGGACACATCAGTTAAACGGTTCTCACTTTACTCCAGTAGTCGCCACTTGCTTTCCCACACTACGACTACCGCACTTCAAACTTGAACAGTTCGATGCTGCACGCTTATTTTCCTTCTTCAAAAGAATGTGTAGCCTTGTTTTGAAAAACACCTTCAGCAGCTTCATCTCAACATCATGGCAAGATGGGAAGCAATTTACCGATGTAATATTTCTTTTGGCAGACGATTCTAGTTGTGCAAGAGTTACTTTATTTTGCAGAAGGCCTCGGCTGTTAGCACGAAATAAGGCCTCGGCAGTTTCAATCAAATGCAGAACTGCTGGCGAAGGTATCACAAGGTTAATGTTGCTCGTGTACGATTTCAGTCGCGTTAGTGTGCTAGCGCTGTTTGATTGAAGTGATGCGTTGCACTCATTACAGCACACCGTATTTTTTAGCACATTGCTCACCACGTACCCTGCCAGGTAGTCTAACGATTCTTGTTCTGCATTGCCCAGTTCAAGAATGTCATTAGGAAGGGCAGGAAATTCGGCGCCTTCCGTCTCGGAACAAACTTTTCCATCTGAGGTATTCAGGCCAGTCAGAAAAAATCCATCATCAGTGGCACAGCTGCCATCTTTGCTAGGTCGTAAAAACTGCGCCATTGTTGCAGCTCGAATCGCACAGCGGAATTCAAGAGGCCTTGGCACTGGATTTTTCGAGCGCAATGTGGAAAATAAATTTTCCAGGGCGTCCTGTCCGAACCTGCTAAGAAGTACACAAAAGAAGTTCTTTTTGTTCAAGTAGTAGTCCTGCAATTCAAGTGCTACTCTTGTCACTAACACCACTCCGGTCTGCACAGGTTTCCAGGCACTTTTCTTTGCATTGCCAATTTGCAGTCTTTCAAATAAGTCAATGACATTATTGAGGAATGCAAGTGCTTCGCTGTACTTCTGCTCATCAAGCTTACTGATGGCAAGCTTTGTTGTTCTTGAAGTCAGTAATTTAAACCATCTGAAAACGGTTTCAAAAAACCAGGCCGTTGTGAGGGCTTCGATGGGGAGGTCTCCTTTTTGTACTAGGAAACGAATGGCAGCTGCTGTATCATGGTTAAAAAATGAATAGGCTAGACCTACTTTCATCTTTTCAAAATGCCCTGGCTCTAAACAAGCCGGCTTCAGGTGAGGTGCGAGATTCAGATCAAGTTTGGCATCAATCTGCACAAGAGTCTTTATGTGCTCAATCTTAGCCTCATTTGACGGAAACTTCTGCTTAGCCACTATGTCATCTGGCAGGAGTATTGATTGCCCTCTTGTAAAATGGTTGCGAAGGTTCTTCAAGAGATGCGCAACATCTGCTATAAAATACAACCTGCGACTTGCATCAGAGGGGTGCGGGCATGACACAGATGCTTTGCAGTGCCTGCCGACCATTATGCCAAACTCTTTCCAAATGGCTTGGTTACCACCTGCCATGTCACTGACAACTGCGTCTACGTAAATAGAAATTTTTTCCCACTTTTCAATTATGTCTAGGATAACATTCTTCACAGCAACACAACTAAAAGAATTCCCTGTGAAGTGGTAGGCCACTGTCTGCTTCCAATGTGTGGTCACACCTCCTAACATAAAAACTAGTCCATGAGTAGCCAGAGTGTCTTCTGGCAGCGTCCCATCGGCTAAAGGTATTGTAGGCCTGCCAATTACCCCGCCGGTTGACTGATCAAGAGCAAGGCCTGCTGTTAGTTGAATCTCGTCGAACATTAGGACAGCATGCCGCTCGTGGTCATCCATAGCCTTAACCTGAAAAATGAAAGCGGATACTCAGATATCAATGTCGATTTGTTATAAACAGTGCCCCATCAACTTACCTTCAGAGAAAGGCAATGCAGAATGTCATGAAGCACACCTGGAGAAAACTTATTCTTTTCTAAGTGCCTTTGTAGAGTGCGTTCGGCTGGAAGAGGTATGCAAAGTTCCTTCACGACGGCATATCCGCGGGCACCACACGACAGTCTCACTTTTAGGGCTTTCTGTATAGTGCTTGGTGACCAACGTTGTTTCCCATTTGATGACCTCTCTAAGGACTGCAACTGGTCAGGGGCTAAAAAGTGATTCATTTGTTTCTGGAGGTTGCTCTTTTCCTGCAATACTTTGCTTTTCTGCCGCTGTGTAAGTACCAGACTTCTCTGTGTACGTCGCAGCTTGTTTTCCAATTCCCGTATCCTCTCGTGGAGAGCAGTTACAGCATCCGGTGAAAGGTATACACCCTCCGAAGGGACTTGTACTGGTAGACTGTCACTCAGGTCATTTGTTGGATCTACGAATGAAACAACATTAGATATATGTAATAATTAACACTGTATAATGCAAGAAAATAAAAGTGATGTATACCCACGATACCGGGGGAAGTTTCAGCGTTCGTTTTTTTTTTTTGTAGCCCTGAACTATGGCACGTTTCTTCTAGAAGTTCAGAAGCGTAGGATAAAATCGGGGTGGCTGCAAATAAAACTGTAAATGAACGTCGCTGGCAATTCGTGCCAGGGATACAGAATTCAAAAGACCACCGCTTACTGCTGCTTTCAGGTGCTACAGCTTGTGAGTCAGCTCTGCTCAGAATGTCAGCGCTAGTTGAGGATGCTGTTGACAAAGAAGATGCCTTGCAGTTTGGGCAGAGCAAGGGAAGGGCGTCACGAAACAGCAATGAAAATTTACCTGCGACATGAGCTGCAGCTTCCAGCAGAAGGTGTGCACCTGCACTATCTTTGACTTGTGTAGCTGATGGGGACACATAAAAATAAGTAGTTCTTAAACATTGCACGCAACTCTACTACTTCAATGTCGCAAAAGATGCAGTACAAACCCTGTGGAAGGTAGCTTGACGCATTATCATCACCGGATGTTGGAATGACTGAAAATACGAAACAAACAAGCAATAAATTGTGTGAAAGAGACTTTCCAAAGCCGAAATTGCTGAATACACCTACGTGAAAAAGCGTTATGTGCTGTGTACTCCGGCAGTTCTACATACAGGGCATCCACGTTGTCGGGACTGGATTCTAGTGCTGCTCAGTACATGAAAAACAGATTGATTAATGGAGTGCATATGAGTGCTACAGTGTAGGAAACGTAAACTCACAATCAGTGTCTGCCAAAAGTGTCTCGTTAGTACAAGAAGGCGCATCTTCTGAAAGCATCTGTTGACCTGCAATATTGGGGGGAAATACAGGAAATGCAGTGACTTGTGTAAGTCTATTACAACATTGTAGCAAGCTAACAAAGATCTGTTGCATATTATGTCATTGCTACCAGCTACAAAGCGCCTACAACTAGCTTTATATGTCCTTTTACCCTTGTGAGAAGTGGCGGTTGTTGAGTGTAGCTCGTCCAGGTAGCCATAACTGCCGCATGATGCTGCAGGCATAAAAAAATGCCGCATAAGTGATACGCCATACACACTTACAAAGGAGCAATGACACCTTACAGTCAAGATGAGCAGCAGCTGCAAGCAGAAGGCAAGCACCCACGTTGTTGGCATTGGCTTCAGGAGCTGCATTTCGCATAGAACAAGGTGTGGAACACGTCAATAGGAATACCTTGCTACAAATGCATTATTTGTCGTACTATACTTACCCTGCAAGTTGCAGCAACCCACGTTAATACCGCTATCAGTTGAGGGCGCTGGAAGTGCATAAGAGCCATAAGTGACCAAAATAGCAAATGAATATTATTTATTGGTGCAAATGAGTTCCAATATTTTCTATGGAAAACATCCACGAAATCAATCTCTCAAATCGGCCAACAACGTGTATTCATTTTCAACCATGGCTGTGAAGGGAGGTTCGAACACGTGACCTCTACCGAGTTTAGCACGCCTGCCTGTGATGTACTGACTTCGCGTGAGAAGCAAGGGCATAGATGCGCATGTACCATCCCGATCCTGCGAATGTGGATGTCTAGTGAACCTGTAGAGAACCACCACTACAAAATGCTTGGGGGGGTTATATACATGCGGGAAAGCATTTTATTACCTCTGAAGTGAGAAATCCGGCGTTACCATACGATGGTACGAAAACTCGGGTGATCAAGTCGTGACGTTACACAGGAAATCATGACCAGATGACGTCATAACGTAACAGGTCGCATGATGACATCATGTAAAACGTCACGCTGTGTGTAATGTTTCCTTCACGTGACGATATAACAGATGATGTCATGAAATAACGTCATCCAAGTCAAGCTTTTCGTCACTCAAGGGCGGCATCGCCATGCGATGTCAAGTGACGACGTCATGTGATGCCTCTTGGGGAGTTAGCACAGTGCGCTTGCTCCTTATTCACACTGTCGGATCAGCCGACATTTTAAAGCGAAAGCCTTAGAAGCCTCATCAAACATGAAAATTGATTGTCGGCGCCCCGTGTCGATGCAAAAAAATTATCATGTGGTGACGTCATCACACCACGTCAAAGATCACCAAAATTGGTTATGTCATCTGGACGTCACATGATGAAGTCATCACATGACATCGTCGCTTTGCACTGCTTCCGTGATCGGCCAACCAATCACGGAGGCAGGCAGTGCGAAAACCACGTTAGGTGCAGAAAGGAAGGAAGGGAAACAAGCGGAAGGACAGGGAGGTTAGCCAGTTCTTGGACCGGCCGGCTACCCTGTGCTGGGGAAGGGGGTAAGGGGAGTAAAAGATGATAGAAGCTTTCGGAGGAGGGCATGGGAGGATGAATACATCTACTGAAGAAAAAGAAGATGGCTTTGACCTTCGAGTCGTCTTAGGCTCTGAAACCGCAGCAAATGAAACCCTGCAAGTTTTTTTTTTTTTTTTGTCAGGTTTGCCACGAAATATCACGACCAGCCAAACACTAACAGTTTCGTCGTACAATCTTTCATAAAAACCGCACTTTCCCGCCGCCCACCGAAAGCTTTCCGCAGCTCACCTGGTCTTGCACTGCCTCCGTGATCAGCCCCCCATTTGACGAAGGGACGATGTCATGTGAACACATGGGACGTCACGTGATGTCATGCAGACGTGATATATTTATGGTATCTGTGATGTCATCATGAAGTCATATGGTGATGTCAGCGCGTCACGATGATTTTTGGCATCACTCGAGTTGGCGCCAACACCCATCAATTTTCTCGTTTGATAAGGCATCTGAGGCTTTCCCCTTAATAATGTACTTAATAACGAAATATGGAATAAACACCGTGAACATGCAAGTACCTTTCAACGTCGGGGTATTTGATGAACCAACATTTCTTGGCAGAAGAGCACCTGAATTGCAGAAAGGTGGCACAAAGTTGGTTAGTGTGCATAAAAACAAAAGTTGAGAGAGTAGTGTTTTTTAGAAGGACTATCATCCTTACGTTCCAAAGGGGGCTTCCTGACTTTAGGTAAAGTCCGGTGTCTGAATATATTTGGTACAGCATGCATCAGGTCTTAGCTTCTTTATTCCGAACTTGCTGAGAAATAGAGGCTCAAACTGGTCCTCGGAGAAATGGTCCTGGAAAGAATAATTCGCGTTATACTACGCAGTATGCATTGCTGCTCATGTTAGTAATTATCTTTAAATCACTTTAGAATGCACGAACAGCGAATGCAAGATAGCGCCCCGGCAAGATGTGCCTTGTAAAAAGAAAGATAGGTGGAGTGAGCAATGACTGTCTGTGCAAGCAGCAGCTCAGAGCTTCATTGAAAGAAGAATGCACCAAAAGGCATACATCATTTCCAATGTATACATATTGCCACGCGCGTTTTGTATTATACTTGTGCTGTATTCTGTTTACGCCCACAAAGACTGTAAGCAATGCTCAGCGGCAAACCGCGCCTCATTTTTCTAGAAGCTTCGCGTTTATTGTAGATCGTTGTGTTAAGATTGCGCGCAAGACGCGAACACGCGAGCTTATTCCAGAGCTTTCGCGACAACCAGTGATAAGACTGGAATATTCGATGACACGCGTATAAATGCCGACGCGCTTCACCGCTTGTCAGTTGATCGACGGCCGACGCTCTGTTCGCCGCTATCAGTGCATACCGTGTGTATTGCTGTATTCTTACTTTCCGTTTCTCGGCCACAAGTTCGGCCCAAATAAACAGCTTCATCTTGGACACGTCGCCTGCTGCCTTCGTCGACGTCACGACCACGTGACATCTGGTGGAGGTGCTGCTCCTTTCATGTACCGAACGCCCCCGTCAAGCCGTGAACCCAGCCCAAGTCGCCAAGAAGAAACCGACACCATCCAGGAGAGTCGAGCTAGCCGGAGACTACAAGGACTGGCACCACAATACGGACCAGGGTTGCCAGATCTGGCTATTTTACGCCAAATTGGCTACTTTTAAAAGGCCGCGGCGACAAAAAAATTGACGTTGGCTACTTGGCTACTTTTTGGCTCTTGTTCTCGCACTGGAATCAACAGCTAATATAGGCTAATATAGGCGAAATCAGGGCTCATCGTCTGACGTGTGGCCACCACCTCAACGCAATGTTAACGTTGCCACGCCCAACGGAAGAGGCGACGAATGCGAAGAGCCCAGCCGGTCTTGTTTTTCCACTGACTCTGGCTGCAGACTGCACACCGCGTCATCTGTTTTGGGGCCGAGCGCGATGAACGCTTTGAAAACCTTGCCAAAAGACGTATTTGGTCGCCCCGAGCACCGCATTAAGGAGAAAGTACGGCACCTTCGTCCAGTTGAGGATGTGAGTACATGCCAGCAATGGAATTCTGGATCAAAATATACACCTACCAGGATGCTTCAAGTGCTAGTTCTATGCAAGACACTGCAGACGGCGCAATGACACTCCTTGTTCTCCCCATACCTAACGCAGAAGCCGGAACGAGTGTTTTCTGCTGTTTAAGGAATAGAATGTCGCACGAACTTCTCCTCGCGATCATCAGGATTAAATTTGGACTACGTCTGAGAGGGGTTACAAGCTCTAAATTTACAGTGTCGCGGGGCATGCTGGCAAAAGTTAACTCGAATATGTACACTTGACTGTCGGTGCAGCATTAATGGCCAATTTTCGAATTGAATGGCTTCTCCAGGAAGTCCCGTCGTCTTTTTTTTACTCTATTGTGATGTGATAAACATTCCTATGATGTATATTTTTCTATTTTTTAGTGTCAGAACGTGGTGATAATTCAGCTAAACTGAAAGCAGGTTTGGCTACTTTTCTGGCTCCAAAATAAAATAATTGCTGGCATTTGGCTACTGTTTTGGCTATTTTGGTAAATTTTGTGGCTCTTTTTCTCTTCGAGGATCTGGCAACCCTGATACGGACTCCTACCGGACAAGCGAAAAGGCACGGCGACGAAGACGACAGGCACGATGACGGCCGCTGCGTCCCCTGCAACGATCGTGATCCAGCCACCGAGAGAGCCACCGACTTTCCATGGATCGCCAAGCGAGGACCCCGAGACCTGGCTGGAGACGTACGAACGAGTTGCGGCTTTCAACAACTGGGACTCCGAGGAAAAACTGCGCCGCGCGTACTTCTACCTAGAAGACGCCGCGAGGACGCGGTTCGAGAACCGAGAATCCACGTTACAAACCTGGGATCTCTTTCGGACGACGTTCCTAAGCACGTTTACCAGCGTGGTCCGCAAGGAACGGGCCGCAGCTATGTTGGAGACCCGTGTGCAGCTGCCCAATGAAAGCATCTCTATCTACACGGAGGAGATGAATCGCCTGTTTCGACACGCCGACCCAAGTATGCCCGAAGAGAAGAAAGTCAGGTTCCTAATGCTGGGTGTGAAACAAGAACTCTTCGCTGGCTTGATAAGAAACCCGCCGAAGACGGTCGCCGAATTCGCCTCCGAAGCCTCGACAATTGAGAAGACGCTCGAGATGCGGACACGGCAATACAACCGCAGCTTCTCCGCTACAAGCTATGCCGACATCCAATCGCTTGGAACAGCCGACTTGCGTGAGACGATCCGAGCGATCGTGCAAGAGGAGCTGCGGAAAATTCTACCTTCAGCGCAGCCTCAGGTCGATTCCATCGCTGACGTCGTACGCCAGGAGATCCAGCAATCACTGGGCGTTCCGCAGCCTCCAGAGCCGCAGCTGCAAGCCATGAGCTACGCTGCTGCAGCCCGACGCAGTGCACCCCCTCCACGCCCCCGGTCAGGACGGCGCACAGCAGCACTACCGTCGCGAGACGCCGCCGCCGCCACCACCGCCGCCATCTCACCCGCCTGTCAGCCAGCGCTACACGCGCAGGAAGACCGACATCTGGCGCGCCCCCCGACCACCGCCCACTATGCTACCACTGCGGAGAAGCCGGCCACACTTACCGCCGATGCCAGTACCGCCAGATGGGACTGCGTGGTTTCGCCATCGACGCGCCGCGTCCACAGCGGGGTGAAAGACCCCGTGACATCGCTGACTACCTTGCAGGAGCGCAGTGGACACCCCGACGACCTTCCCGATCGCCTTCCCCAGGCCGCTGCATCTCACCGCATCGCAGTCAGTATGCCGGCCCTGCTCGGGGCCGATCTTCGAGCCCTTACCCGGAAAACTAAGGGCAGCAACCGATGGAGGTGCGGTTGCTGAACGACGAAATGCCGAACATCCTCCGCCGACGACGACGACGGCTCAGCGAAGTCTTAAGAACGCGCAGCAAGCCGAACGGAGCCTGGATGACGAAACTTCACGACCGGAAGAACAGACGACGCAACGCCGAAGCAGTGGAACAAACCATCGTAGCCGCGACCCGACGCCTCGACCCAACCGCAACGCCAGGCGACGAACTAGCGACCTCGACGTTCTCATCGACGGCCACAGCGTCACAGCTCTCGTCGACACCGGGGCCGACTATTCCGTCGTCAGTGGGCCGTTCGCCGCGAAGTTGAGGAAAGTTAAGACTGCCTGGGAAGAAGCCGAAATTCGGACCGCTGGAGGTCATTTAATAACACCCGCTGGGGTCTGTACAGCAAGAGTCACTATCAATAATCGGACTTACCCTGCGAGCTTTGTAATCCTACAGCACTGCTCCAGGGACGTAATACTTGGGATGGACTTCCTAAGTAAACACGGCGCCGTCATCGACCTAAGGTCTGAGTCGATAACACTAACCTCAGAAAAAGCACTGCCTACCGAGACGACGCCAGGGAGCCATGCAGTGAACGTGATAGAAGAGCACGTCACCGTTCCGCCTCTCTCCAGCGTCATCATTTCCGTCGGCACCGAACAACCCGCAGACTTCGAAGGCGTCATCGAGGGTGATCAGCACCTGCTTGTAAACCGTCAGATTTGCGTCGCACGAGGCATCGCCGAGTTGCGTGAAGGGAAAGCAACAGTGATGCTTACGAACTTCAGCAACGAATACAAGCACGTGAGCAAAGGCACGACGGTCGCCTACATCGAAGACATTGTGGAAACCAGCGACGCCCTCGCCCTCGCCGAGTTTACCGAACATGCTACGACGAACCAAGCTCATCAACTAACTTTCGACGTCAATCCGAACCTCCCGACGCATAAACAAGATCAGCTCAAAACCCTGCTCCTGCAATACAAGGATTGCTTTTCGTCGTCGTCCAGAGTTCGACAGACACCAGTCGCACAACACCGCATCATAACAGAGGAAAGGTCCCGGCCACTACGTCAGAGCCCGTACAGAGTTTCAACGAGAGAACGCGAGGCAATAAAGAAACAAGTCGACGAAATGCTACGCGACGACATCATCCAGCCTTCAAAGAGTCCGTGGGCGTCACCCGTGGTGTTAGTGAAGAAAAAGGACGGAACCCTACGCTTCTGCGTCGATTATCGCCGCCTGAACAAAATAACGAAGAAGGACGTGTACCCTCTCCCACGGATAGACGACACCCTCGATCGGCTCCACAACGCGAGGTATTTTCGTCGATGGACTTCAAGACCGGCTATTGGCAAATTGAAGTCGACGAGAGAGACCGAGAAAAGACCGCGTTTATAACACCAGACGGCCTCTTCGAGTTCAAGGTCATGCCCTTTGGTCTTTGCTCGGCGCCTGCGACTTTCCAACGGGTTATGGACACAGTACTGGCAGGATTGAAGTGGCAGACTTGCCTGGTGTACCTGGACGACGTCATTGTGTTTGCTTCAAACTTCGATGAACACCTCCGGCGACTTGACGCAGTACTTCAAGCAATCAAGACCTCCGGCCTCACCTTGAAGCCTGAAAAGTGCCGCTTCGCATACGAGGAGCTCTTGTTCTTGGGTCACGTGCTCAGCAAGTCCGGAGTACGCCCCGATCCTCAAAAGACAACCGCCATCGCTACATTCCCGCCACCCGCCGACAAGAAGGCCGTCCGTCGATTTCTCGGCCTGTGCGCCTATTACAGGCGGTTTGTCAAAAATTTTGCCCGCATCGCCGAGCCACTCACTAACCTTACCAGAACCGACGTCGAGTTCAAGTGGGAATCACCGCAAGAGGAAGCATTTCAAGAACTAAAACGACGCCTGCAAATGCCTCCGTTACTTGCGCATTTCGACGAACACGGCGAAACAGAAGTGCACACCGACGCAAGCAGCGTGGGACTCGGCGCCGTCCTTGTGCAGAAGACGGACGGACTGGAAAGGGTTATCAGTAGGGGTGTGCGAATAGTGAAATTTCGTGTCGAATCGAATTCGAATCGAATAGTGCCGAATAGTGGCCAAAAATGTCGAATATCGAATCGAATATCGAATACCAAAGATTTTGTTGAAACTTGAACGAAATAACGAAGAAATACAGTCTGCCCTTGCCCTCGAGCACGTAACACGGTGAGTGACTGTCACTGAAAGACTGCAAATTGTCATACAGAAACACAAGCTGTTCCGCATGACCTGGCTTCTGACTTTCGCGCCGAGATGTTACGGTTTCCTGCAATTGAATACATGTGCTCACTAGGCGCCTCAATAGCAGGGATGGGAAGGTATCACGAAGCAATTTTGGCGATACGTAAATAAAATGCATCTCTATGCGCTTTCCACTATTTCGAAACATCATTCTTTCTTGGAGTCAGGAGCTCATTTCAAGTATTTTTGAACGTTTTGACTATAAGGTCCGAGCTAAGGGCTGGTTATTTTTTTGACGATAGCAGTTCGGCAGTCTCCCAGACTGTTCTCTGGCCTTTTCTGCTAGAGCCATGACGAGCGGAAATGGCATAGACTCGTTTCAAATAAACATGCGCTCACTTTTGAACCATTATATCGGGGAAAGTTTTACCGGAAGGCCTTCTGTAACGACGTTAGCGTTAGTTTTGGCTACCCCACTCTAGCCAAGTTGCACCATTGGCCATTGCGCGCTTTGGCTATTCGTCCAGTTGAATTATTCGAAACTTCGAATACTAGCTATTCGAAAGTCGAATCGAATTATTCGATTAAGTATTATTCGATTCGAATTCGAAACTCGAATATTCGCACACCCCTAGTTATCAGTTATGCTAGCCGGTCGCTATCCAAGGCAGAGGCCAACTATTCAACAACAGAAAAAGAGTGCCTCGCCATCATCTGGGCTACGTCGAAGTTTCGCCCCTACCTCTACGGCAGGCCCTTCAAAGTTGTGAGCGACCACCACGCCTTGTGTTGGCTAGCTAACTTGAAAGACCCTTTCAGGTCGCCTCGCAAGATGGAGTCTCAGACTTCAAGAATTCGACGTTACCGTCGTTTACAAGTCCAGACGAAAGCATTCTGACGCCGACTGCTTGTCTCGCGCCCCCCGTCGACCCGCCGCCACAGGACGACCTTAATGATGACTGCTTCTTGGGAACCATAAGCGCCGATGACTTCGCTGAACGACAACGAGCCGATCCGGAACTCAAGGGCCTTATAGAATACCTCGAGGGCAAGGCCACCATGGCTCCAAAGGTATTCAGACGAGGACTGGAGTCATTTTTCTTGCGCAACGACATTCTCCTAAAGAAAAACTTCTCGCCACTCCGGGCCGACTCCCTCCTCGTAGTACCTTCAGCGTTACGTCCCGAAGTTCTGGACGCTCTGCATGACGACCCGACAGCTGGACACCTTGGATTTTCCCGTACGCTCGCGAGGATACAAGAAAAGTACTGCTGGCCTCGCCTCACTGCCGACGTCACCCACTACGTCAAGACCTGCCGAGATTGTCAACGACGGAAGAGACCACACACTAGGCCAGCCGGACTTCTGCAACCCATCGAGCCACCTCGCCGACCGTTCCAGCAAATCGGCATGGACTTACTGGGACCGTTCCCGACGTCGAACTCCGGAAACAAATGGATCGTCGTAGCAACGGACTACCTCACCCGCTACGCCGAGACAAGGGCGCTGCCCAAGGGCAGTGCAGCCGAGGTAGCAAAGTTCTTCGTCGAGAACATCGTACTGCGTCATAGGCGCCCCAGAGGTCCTCATTACCGACAGAGGTACGGCCTTTACAGCGGACCTAACGCAGGCGATCCTGAGGTACAGCCAAACAAGTCACCGCCGGACTACCGCCTACCACCCGCAGACCAATGGTCTCACCGAACGTCTAAATAAGACCATCGCCGATATGCTGGCCATGTACGTCGACGTCGAGCACAAGACGTGGGATGCCATCCTTCCGTATGTAACCTTTGCATACAACACGGCGGTACAAGAAACGACGCAGATGACGCCGTATGGATTGATCTACGGAAGGACCCCGGCAACGACGCTCGACGCCATGTTGCCCAATGTCTGCGACGAGGAAAACGTCGACGTCACCGTGTACCTTCAGCGCGCCGAAGAAGCCAGACAACTCGCTCGTCTGCGCATCCAGAGCCAGCAAAAGACCGACAGCCGTCGCTACAACCTTCGAAGACGCCACATGGAATACCAACCCGGTGACCTTGTATGGGTCTGGACGCCAGTTCGCCGACGGGGACTTAGCGAGAAGCTCCTTCGACGATACTTCGGTCCGTACAGGGTACTTCGACGTCTCGGCGCACTCGACTACGAGGTTGTCCCTGACGGCATTACGAACTCTCAGCGGCGCCGTGCGCGACCTGAAGTCGTCCATGTCGTGCGCCTCAAGCCGTATTACGCGCGTTAGTGAACCTGAAGACTGTAATTTTTGCTTTATTATTGCACTTTCGTGCTTGTGCTTATTGTTTATTGTACTTTCTTGCTTTATTATTGTTATTTATTATTGCATTAATCCCCCCCCCCCCCCCCCCGTGTTCTGTTTTAAGCATCGGGACGATGCTCCTTCAGAGGGGGGCATTGCCACGCGCGTTTTGTATTATACTTGTGCTGTATTCTGTTTACGCCCACAAAGACTGTAAGCAATGCTCAGCGCAAACCGCGCCTCATTTTTCTAGAAGCTTCGCGTTTATTGTAGATCGTTGTGTTAAGCTTGCGCGCAAGACGCGAACACGCGAGCTTATTCCAGAGCTTTCGCGACAACCAGTGATAAGACTGGAATTATTCGATGACACGCGTATAAATGCCGACGCGCTTCACCGCTTGTCAGTTGATCGACGGCCGACGCTCTGTTCGCCGCTATCAGTGCATACCGTGTGTATTGCTGTATTCTTACTTTCCGTTTCTCGGCCACAAGTTCGGCCCAAATAAACAGCTTCATCTTGGACACGTTGGTTGATTCGTTAAGAGATTCAACGCACCAATCATAATGCGCCAAGTGCGCCTCGCAGACGTACTTGACATACAAACTATATTGCTCGATGAACTAGCAAGCGAACGAATAAACTAGCGTGCCACCGTTAACGTTTCCTTCGCGAGAACTCCACTATAATAATAATATATGTGGCTTTATGTCCCAATACCACGCCGTGATTATGAGAGGCGCCATAGTGGAGAGCTCCGGAAATTTCCACCATCTGGTGTTCTTTCAAGTGCACTGACATCACACAGGCCATCGAAACGTGACCGGCGCGGCCGATCGCGACGTCCGGATCAGCAGCCGACCACCATATACACTGTTCTACCGCAGCGGGCAGCCACTCGCGGATATAAATATTCACACGAAATAGCACGTAAACATAGCGCGAAATAGGACGTATACGTGAGGTTCCGAAACGATGAACGCCCGCTGCGACTCGGTTGGGCACGCACGCTTTCCTAGCTACCGTCTAGCGCAAGTCCACCGGCAGATCTATCGACGTAAAAAAGCCTGAGAAAGCTGTTCGCTCTGAAAAAAAAGACAGAGCATGCAACCAAAACAAACAGAATACCACTTCTAACGCGAGTTTTCACACTCCAGCTTTCAGTCTTCAAGAGCACTGCGCCGAATCTCTGAAGTTTCGTAATCAGATTTTCGATCGTCAGTCCGCGTGCGTGATGCTGGGCGCACGAACCAATACCGTGAACTCAAACCAGTTGGTGCAGCACGTCAAGCAGAAAGCGTAACAACGTATGCTTGAAAAAAAAAAGTACAGACCCCGGCAGAAGCAGTAATAAAACGTACATGAGGGGAATAGCGACGTACTGCACAATTAACTGAGACGTGTCTACGGCGCTATAGAATGCAGTGATTCGCGTGAACATTGACGCATGCTTATTGTGAGAGAATCGCAACTTACCTCGCATAGTCGCGTCGAAAACGTCGGCTGAAAGTTCTCCCGTCCGATTCGGTGTATCCAAGCCTTTCTTCGTAACTTGTTGCGCTTCCCGGACGGAATCATAAACAGCTTTTTGCCTTCGCTTGATTTGTTGCGGCATCCGAAGGCGCAGCAGCCGCCCATGGCAACCAACAGTTACGTCGGTCTTGTGTGCTAAGTATTTCCGAGCACAACGCACGCAGAATAGGAACACAACGCACGCGGAATGGCAAGCACGCATCCATGAAACACATGCGCTGTGCGTCAGCGAGTCCACGCGTCCGCGCTTCGAGAGCAAAGATGGCAATCGCGAGCGACTGTAAACAAACGAACCCTTCGCGCGGTCCCACGTGACGGCAGTTGGCCAATGCCGACGTGGCGTCAGCCTCGGAGAGGGCAGGAGAGGGAGAAAAGCGACGAGGCGCGCTTCTCCCCCACATATGTCGCTACTTTACGAAGTTTTAGGGGTTTTAACACCAGCTCCACCGCCACGCCACCGCCGCAGCGCGTTCTGATTGGCTGCGGCAAAGCGGCGACCTTGGGCGGGCGGCAAAAAATTGGTCCGAGAGCAATCGGACTTGCCGCCTCGTTTTCCGCCCGCTTTCGCCGCCTGGAGAGGGGGTTTTCCCCGCTTTCCGCCTTGCCGCTTGGCCGCTTTGGCCGCCCCGCCTTCGGTGTGAACGAGCCTTTAGTACAAAACAAACAACCTTACACAGCCATTCTTCGTTTTCTAAGAACATTGCCAACAAAGCTACGCCTTCGCGAGCTACAATCATCGCAACAGCTCACATTCACTCACGACTACGAGCGTAGGCCTAGCTAGGCGGACGCTCTCGCTAGCGCCGCTCGAGTTCAAACGCGAGCTGATTGTCGAGCGCTTATTTTTGCCAACCCGATAAAAGCTTGTGCTCTTATATGACGCGTTTACACGTGCAATTGGTGTTATCGACGGCCTCGATGTGAAGAGCAAGGGTGGGAACGAAGCGAGCCGGTTCGCCGAGACAGCCGGTGTCAATGTTTACCTGTGAAACGGCCTTCCATCACGGCTCACTATCTCGTTGGTGGTTCGGAAACGGACGTCGCCTTGAGGAAATGGCACACTGCAAGCATTACTTTATTCAATCATGAGGTATTTCACGTCAGAAACAGTTTATCCAATGTTTTTCATGCCACCGACAACGGCGATATCCACAAATACCAGGACGATCTGAGCCATCGCAGCGGCGAGGAACGAACCAGCGGCACAGGTTGGCACGGGCGCCACCAGTGGCGCCGCTTGTCGAGCTCCCGCGCTGCCATTGGCTGCGGCCGCCAGACCGGAGCGGTAGCCGCGCGGCAACATTCAGCAAGTTGGATGCCCGCGCGGCGTGCGAATCGGTGCCGCATGCTGTTAGAACCTGTTGGACGTCTGTCGGATGCGGCTGTTGGCGCGAACAGCCGTACGGCAAATCGCATCCGAATTCGCACCATGTGTCTAGCACTTAACAACAGCTGCGAGCGCGCGGGGCGCGCCAATGAAATTTCCACCACCTTCCTACGCAGGATTTAAATGCAAAGCATTTCTTTAACTTACGATGTCACCCGGCGTCGGCGGCGTGGTGGGGACCGCGCCCCACCACCACCATTAAAAATCCTCAGATTAAAATGCCTCAGCCGGGGCCGGAGGGGGGCTCTGCGCCCCCCGTAAAACCGTCCGGGGGGGGGGGGGGGCACGAGCCCCACTGCCCCCCCGTAGTTGGCACCACTGGTGTAGTGTGTGACCATTCCTTTCGCTATGTTCCGACAGGCAGTTTGTGAATCAGAAACCACGGTGATTGGTTCGTCCGGTGCTGGTATTTGTGAAGCGTGTATGATAGCGAGGTCGATAGCAGCCTCCTCTGCCGTGCTGCTGTCCACGGTGTTAAGCGTAGCCGATACCGTTACAGAATCGGTACTGTCCAATACGACCAGACACATGGCTCGTTTCTGAGGATATCGGGCCACGTCCGTGTAAAGGACTGGTGCGTTAGATGTGCCGTCGCCTACGACTCGCATTAGAGCTTGAACTCTGATTGTTTTTTACCAATTCCACGGTTTCGCATTCGTTCTCCATCTTCCTGTAGCTCCACAGAGTAACATCCTGTTATTTGCTGCAACCTATTTCCCTATTTTGTTGAAATAGGGAACTAGGTTGCAGCCCATAGAGCTCCGAAAGGTCAATTTTGCCCGGTAATGTGAATAATGGTCTCCAACTGTACTTGAAAGCAAAATTTGAGGTTAAATAGTGTTCATATAGGCACCGATTTTTAAAATAGGCATTTATAGGCCTTTATAGTAATTTAGGCACAAACGTCAAAAATAGGCATTTATAGGCACTATAAAAACTCTATAAAAGCCCTCCCTAACCTCTAATTCATGGTCATATATCAAAGTGGCACGATAGGAACGCAAGGAACAAAATAGGCATTTGCCTATAATCCGGTCTCTAGTTATCAGCGATTTTGATCTCTCGTCGTTCAACGCGCTCGGCTATCGCTTCAACGCGTCCCTGCGGACGAAAACCCAGTTGATATATCTACCACAATGAATTCCGCGACCTTGTTATGAAAACTGCAGTTCTGGAACAACTTTTTCGCCATTTGAAGAGTTGCTGCTGCAACCAGGTGATAGCTGAGTCACTGAAGTTGATAAATCCCCGGGAATATACCAATCGATGCTACCGTCTCGTTGCAAATCGCATTTTAGTGGCCACAAAACCGTCCTAAATTTGACCGTTTCCATAGGCTCCCATACCTAAAACTTCGCCCCCAATTTGGAACGGGTTTTTGGACGTAAATAATGTTGCCGCTTCCATGAGATGTCGGGATAGTTGCGTAGAGCCTTCTTCCTTGGGAATTTATTGAAAGATGGCTTCTATCATGAGTTATTCGCGAAAAACGACGCTCTTCCATAGAAAAAACGCGCATGTTTCCAAGGGCGACCGCTAGAGGCGCTGTTCGGCGATGTCCCTAATTCCTGGACACGTCGTCGAAGGTTGTAGCGACGGCTGTCGGTCTTTTGCTGGCACTGGATACGCAGACGAGCGAGTTGTCGAGCTTCTTCTGCGCGCTGTACGTAGGCGGTGACGTCGATCTTTTCTTCATCGGTGACATTTGGTAAATGGCGTCGAGCGTCGTTGCCGGGCTCCGTCCTTAGGCCAACTTGTATGGCATCATCTGCGTCATTTCTTGTACGACCGTGTTGTACGCGAAGGTCACGTATAGAAGGATGGCATCCCACGTCTTGTGCTCGACGTCGACGTACATGGCCCAGCATGTCAGCGATGGTCTTGTTGAGACGCTCGTTGAGGCCATTGATCTGTGGGTGGTGGGCGGTGGTCCGGCGGTGGGTTGTCTGGCTGTATCTCAAGATTGCCTGAGTTAGCTCCGCTGTAAAGGCCGTGCCCCTGTCGGCAATGAGGACCTCTGGGGTGCCATGACGCAGGATGATGCCCTCAACGAAGAACTTTGCTACCTCGGCGGCGCTGCCTTTGGGTAGGGCCTTTGTTTCGGCGTAGCGGGTAAGGTAGTCGGTAGCTACGATGATCCACTTGTTTCCGACAGCCGACGTCGGGAACGGCCCCGGTAAGTCCATGCCGATTTGCTGGAACGGTCAGCGAGGTGGTTCGATGGGCTGGAAAAGACCCGCTGGCTTTGTCGGCGGTGCCTTGCGTCGCTGACAGTCCCGGCATGTCCTCACGTAACGAGTGACGTCGGCGGTAAGGCGTGGCCAGAAGTACTTTTCTTGTATGCTCGCGAGCGTGCGGGAAAAACCGAGGTGGCCAGCTGTCGGGTCGTCGTGCAGGGCATCCAGAATTTCTGGTCGCAGTGCCGAGGGTACAACAATAAGGTAGCTGGCTCGGGCCGGAGAAAAGTTCTTCTTTACGAGGACGATGTTTTTCAAGAAAAAAGGATGCCAATTCCTCGCCTGAATACTTTTGGGACAACGATGGTCCTGCCCTCCAGGTATTCCACTAGATCCCTCAGTTCCGGGTCGGCTCGCTGTCGTTCGGCGAAGTCGTCGGCACATATGGCTCCAAAGAAGCTGTCATCATCCTGGTCGTCGGGTGGTGGTGGGTCGACGGGGGGGGGGGGGGGCACGAGACAGGCAGTCGGCGTCGGAGTGTTTCCTTCCGGACTTGTACACGATGGTAATGTCGAATTCTTGAAGTCTTAGGCTCCACCGTGCGAGGCGACCTGAAGGGTCCTTCAAGTTAGCTAGCCAACACAAGGCATGGTGGTCGCTCACAACTTTGAAAGGCCTGCCGTAGAGGTAGGGGCGAAACTTGGATGCTGCCCAGATGATGGCAAGGCATTCCTTTTTTGTTGTAGAATAGTTGGCTTCCGCCTTGGATAGCGACTAGCTAGCATAACTGATGACCCTTTCCAGTCCGTCAGACCTCTGAACAAGCACGGCGCCGAGTCCAACACTGCTCGCGTCGGTGTGTGTACTTTTGTTTCGGCGTATTCCTCGAAATGCGCAAGTATCGGAGGCGTCTGTAGGCGTCGTTAGAGTTCTTCAAATGCTTCGACTTGCGCAGCTTCCCATTTGAATTCCGCGTCGGATTTCGTGAGGTGAGTTAGCGGTTCAGTGATCCTTGAACATTCCTTGACGAAGCGCCCGTAATAGGCGCACAAGCCGAGAAATCGGCGCACGGCCTTTTTGTCAGTGGGCGGCGGGAAGGCGGCGATGGCCAGCTATTTTCCGCGGGTCGGGGCGAACTCCTGACTTGCTGATGACGTGGCCCAAGAACAAGAGCTTTCCTCGTATAGGGAACATGTCCAGCAATCTGCTGGACATGTTCTGCTGGACAATCTGCTGGACAATCTGCTGCGCGAGAGCTCTGCACGTGCAGGGAAGCGAGCGGAAGCGCGGGGGAGAGAAGGGAAAACGCGCCACGTATATTTCCCAGTTTCTATTTTTCCGCCAGAGATAGCGCTGCCTGTCAAGAGTCGCAGCGCCACTGAGCGATGCTTTGGGAGCCTATAGACTATTTTACGGACGGGTTCGAGTGCCGCCATGTTGGGCTGTTAACCTTTGTGTTTTGTATCTTTAACAACTAAACGAACAGTGTTACAGTAGACGCATACGCATGAAAACGATTGGGTTGGTGCATACGATGTTTCGTGGCCATGTTAGTTCACGTTGCGTTATACAAAGACAGGAAAACATCGACTTAACAGCCCAAGATGGCGGCGCCCACATGTCTTACGGAAAATAGTCTATATACGAAGCGGCACTTTTCTGGCTTCACGGTTAGTCCGGACGTCTTAATTGCCTGAAGTACAGCTTGAAGGCGCCGGAGGTGTTCGTCGAAGTTTGAAGCAAACACAACGACGTGGTCCAAGTGCACGAGGCACGTCTGCCACTTTAAGCCAGCCAGCACTGTGTCCATGACACATTGGAAAGTTGCAGCTGCCAAGCAAAGGCAAAGGGCATGACCTTGAACTCGAAGAGGCCGTCCGGTGTTCTAAAGGCAGTCTTCTCTCGGTCTCTCTCGCCGACTTCCATTTGCCAATAGCCGGTCTTGAGGTCCATCGACGAAAAATACTTCGCGTTGTAGAGTCGGTCCAGGGCGTCGTCTATGCGTGGGGAGGATACACGGCCTTCATGATTGTGTTCAGGCGGCGATAATCGACGCAGAAGCGTAGGGTCCCGTCCTTCTTCTTCACTAAAACCACGGGTGACGCCCACGGACTCTTGGACGGCTGAATGATGTCATCGCGTAGCATTTCGCTGACTTGTTTCTTCACGGCCTCGCGTTCACGCGTCGAAACTCAGTACGGGCTCTGTCGAACTGGTCGGGCACTTTCTTCTGTTATGATGCTATGTTTCGCGACTGGGGT
The DNA here is from genome assembly GCA_030522465.1 of Rhipicephalus appendiculatus. Taxonomy (NCBI): domain Eukaryota; kingdom Metazoa; phylum Arthropoda; class Arachnida; order Ixodida; family Ixodidae; genus Rhipicephalus; species Rhipicephalus appendiculatus. Next base: position 62,330 of record JALIZH010014715.1, read on the forward strand.
CTGTCGAATTCTTGACGACGCCGAGAAGCAGTCCTTGAATTGCAGGAGCAAGGCTTTTAACTGGTCTTGCTTGACCTTCGGAAGGCTCGGGTTAACGTCGAAATCTGGTTCGGGACCTCGATTCGTCGAAGCAGGTTCGGCAGCATTGAAGAGGGCGAAAGCATTGCTGGCGGCCACGCATTCTTCGATGTAGGCGACCGACGTACCAATGTTGAGGTGCCTACATTCCTGGCTGAAGTTTGTCAGCTCTACCTTTGCTTTGCCGTCACGCAGCTCGGCTATACCTCTTGCGACGCAAATTTGACAGTTCAGGAGTAGGTGCTGATCGCCCTCGATGACGCCTTCAAGGTTCGCGGGTTTTTCGGTGCTGACGGAAATAATGACGCTGGAGAGCGGCGGAATGGTCACCTGCTCTACACTCTAAGAAAAATAAGAGTCAAAAGAGGATTACGAAGCCATGATTCTCTTCGGGTATTCACTTGACCCCTTTTGGATGCTAGACGCAGAGAAAGAGAGTTGGCAATTCGAGAGTAGTTACAGAACTCTCGTGAAGCGCGTTTCGATTGGCTTGCGATATGAAGGCACCACCGTATACGCCATACATGTCGCGCGTTTGCTCTTCGGCGCCGTCGCGGCGGGCACACACTCTCGCACTGGCGCCAGGTAGCCTGCGCGTCAGGCGAGCCGCGCGGCGCCTCCGCCTGCCTCCGCCTGCACTCTCTTTTCCTCCGCCTTTTGGAATGCGGTGCGCTGGTCGCGCGTGGTGCGTCTTGTAGTTTTGAGTTCGAGCGAACATTCGTATGTGCAGTGGCGGTCACGCCAGGCTCCGTGCTCGAAGTGACGCTTGTAGTGAGGAATATTCTTGAAGTTGCGGACACGGACTACCTGCGCCTCTTAACGGTGAGTGTACTGCTTTCGTAGGTACTAATTACACAGCTTAAGCTGGGCGTCTGCAGCAGCTCTGCGGAAGTAGGCTGCCAGCCATATCCAACTGTAGCCTGCGTCCGCGATGCTGTTGCAGGATGTTCAATTCAGTCACTTAAAGAGTTGAGACCTCTATGCGCGTTGTTGTGTAAGCGATTGCATGGCATCAAGGGCGATTACTTTCTGATCGCACATTGTGTCTGAACTGCTGAAAGTGCTTGATATGGTTCCTTTGAGATGCGCTTTAGTCAACGTCATAATAACATTTTCATCGATACTCGAGTGCGTAGCGTGCTTCCACGCGTGGAAACCGTGAAAAAAAAGTCTCTGTACAGAGATGCACTGCATATAATGACGTTCGGCTTTACAACAGAATCGAGTGAATGTGACAGTGGGAGCTATGTGAGGTAATTCCAACGTATGCCATGTCTCATGTCGACGTAGACGGCGTCCGCGTGCGTTGCTGTCGTTCGGGCGCTCGTACAACTGAGTATTTAAGAATGGCTCACGTTTGTAGAACACGCTGTCAGTAACCGCTCACGGCGTGCCCCTGACTGCCAGAGGATGCGCTTGGTTGTGGCAATATGCCGGCGCAAAGCCGGGCTTATTCTGGAAGCACTTTTTGAAGCGACTTATCAGAAAAGGAGGGCCTTCATTCGTGCATAACCAGTGCCTATCGCGAAACGCGGTTCCCGCCTTCTGTTACGTGACAATTTGTTTTCGTTACGAAATTATTTAAAACGTAACACTCGTGTCAGATGTGTGTACAGTAACGGTGTGTTGAACAAAGGGTGGTTTAAATAAAACTAATCAGACTGTGTGTTTGTGTGTTGGTTATTCCCAGGGCAACGAAGGTGTCGCTATGGTCTGGCGCTTCACCACTAGTGATAGGAAAATCAACACCGGCGTTCGTAATGTCAGCGAGGCACTCGGCCCTACATTTCTTTGGTTGGACAAGACGACGTAGGAAAAGGGGTGAGTGGCACCCACGCAAAGGAGCCTTAAAAAATTGCCTTTGTTGTTTCAAAAAAACCTCACATCATCTTGTGCTGCAAGTTTGTCACCAATGTTTTACACGATAACGGCAAAAACCACCGGTTCCTTACCATGCCTCTTTGCATTCGTTTTGTTCTGATCCTTCATTATGTCTGTGTAAATCACTTACTGTGTAGGTATTGCAAAATCTTACTATGATTCCGTTTTCTCATTATGATATCACGTTCTTCTTTTCAGGTACCATTTTTCATGGCTGCTCACGCTGAAGAGGAGCGACAACATAGCAAGTCACAAGTCTGATTCCTCCAGCCTTCACGACTTTTTGATTCTTAATCATAAGGAATAAATATGGAAACATGCTACCGATATCTGCTGTTTATTTTGCACGACATGACACTATGCACATCACAGTCACACATTTTGGTTGGTTATACTCATACAAGCATGTAAATGAGGAGTTTTATTAAAATAATGCTAAAGTTGAACTATCCTTTTCTTGCAGTCGCTGGGAACAACGGCAAGTATTAATGGAGTTGCTTAAAATGAGTACTTCACTATTTCCAGCAGTAGTCGCGCAAAAGTAGAGCATGAGTCAATTTAGTAGCTTAAAATAGCCGTAGAGTCGCTTGACGCTTCGGTGGGTGTCAAGTGACCCGCGTGCAAGGGTCGTCTGACTCCCTCAGAAGTGGTAGTGTGATGCTTCGCATAAGAGTCCTCCCACTCTTCTTAAGAGGGTCCGGGGACTCTCCTGAGCGCGCCGACTCTGACCCACCAAGAGAGTCACCGTGACTCTCCAAAGAGAGTCGTATACGTGGCAAGTCAGAACTCTCCGAAAAGAGTCAGGTATACTCTCTTTTTTCTTAGAGTGTAGTATCACATTCAATACATGGTTCCCTGGGTTCGCGTGGGGCGGGAGCGCTTTTTCTGAGGTTAGTGCTATCGACTAGGACCTCAGCTCGATGACGGCGCCGTGGTCACTTAGGAAGTCCATTCCGAGTATCACATCCCTGGAGCAGTGCTGTAGGATTAGAAAGCTGGCGGGATAAGTCCGGTTATTCATGGTGACTCTTGCTGAGCAAACACCGGCCGGCGTTATTAGATGACCGCCAGCGGTCCGGATTTCAGGGCCTTGCCAAGCCTTCACTTTCTTCAACTTCGCTGCGAATGGCCCACTGACGACGAAATAGTCGGTGCCAGTGTCGATGAGAGCGGTGACGTGGCCGTCGATGAGAACGTCGAGGTCCGTCGCCTTGCGTTGCGGTTGGGTCGCGGCGTCGGATCACAGCTGCGTCGATTTGTTGCGCTGCTTCCTTGTTGCGTCGTCACGTCTTCGTCGGTCCACGACGTTTCGTCGGCAGGGCTTCGTCTGCTTCGCGTCGTGTTGCGCAGGCCTCGTCGCGTTGTCGTCGTCGGCGGCCGCGGAGGATCTTCGGTATTTCGTCGTACAGCAACCGCACCTCCATCCGTTGCTGCTCTTGGTTTCCCGGATACGGGCTAGGCGACCGGCCTCGGTTTAGGCCAGTGTACGGCCGGTGGTGCGGTGACATGTAGCGGCCGGGCGACGACGAGCGGGAAGGTCGTCGTTCTTGCCACTGTGTTCCGGTGAGGTAGTCGTCGATGTCGCGAGGCCGTTCGCCTGGCTGCGGACGCGGCGCGTTGACGGCGAATCCGCGTAGCCCCATCTGTCGGTACTGGCAGCGGCGGTAGGTTTGGCCGGCCTCCCCGCAATGGTAGCAGAGCGGGTGGTTGTCAGGGGCGCGCCAAACGTCTGTTTTCCTTGGTGTGTAGCGCTGGCCGACAGGAGGACGGTAGGACGTCAGCGGTGGTGGTGGCGGCGGCGGCGTCTGGCGACGGAAGTGCGGCGGATCGGCATCTTGGTATGGGCGCGGAAGGGGCACGTGACGGCGGGCGGCAGCAGCGTGGGTCATGGCTTGTGGCTTCGGCGGGGCCGGCTGAGGCACATTCAGTGAATGTTCAATTTCCTGTCGTACAACGTCTGCAATCGACGTCACTTCAGGTTGCGGAGAAGGTGCGAGCTTTTGCAGCTCTTCTCGCACAATGGCTCAGATCATTTCACGCAAATCTTCAGAGCCAAGGGCTTGAACGCCTGCGCTGCATGGAGTCAGGCGACGATTGTACTGTCGGGTGCGCATTTCTAGCGTCTTCTCAATCGTCGTCGCTTCCGAGACGAACTTTTCGGCGCTGTTTGGTGGATTCCGCATCAGTGCTGCAAAGAGCTCCAGTTTCACTCCTCGCATGAGGAGGCGAACTTTCTTTTCCTTGGGCATTGCTGGATCTGCATGGCGGAAGAGTTTGGTCATTTCTTCTGTGAATAATGCGACGTTTTCGTTTGGGAGCTGAATGCGCGTTTCGAGCGTAGCCTCGGCCCTCCCCTTGCGGACGACACTCGTGAATGTGGCCAGGAACCTGGTGCGAAAACGTGCCATGTCATCAGGATGCGTTCTTGGTTTTCAAACCATGTCCTAGCCGCGTCTTCCAAGGCGAAGTACACATGCCGTAGCTTGTCTTCACTGCTCCAGTTGTTAAAAGCGGCGACACGGTCGTATTTTTCAAGCCAGGTTTCCGGGTCTTCATGTAATGAACCGCGGAAAGTTGGCGGCTCCTTCGGTTGCCGGAGCAGGATGGGTGCAGGCGGCACAGGGGCTGTCATCGTCGCTGCGGTTGAAATCGAAGTCGTGGTTTGCCTGGTGTTTTCCGGCAGGAGTCCATGCTCTGGCTGCAAGCCTTGCAGCCTGCGGCTAGCTCGTTGCTGCACGGGGGGCTTCGGTGTCTTCTCCGCGATGTGGGCTGGGTTCACGGCTTGACGGGGGGCGTCCGGAACATGAAGGAACAGGACCTCCACCAGATGTCACGTGGTCGTGACGTTGACGAAGGCAGCAGTCGGTATGTCCAAGATGAAACTGTTTATTTGGCCGAACTTGTGGCCAGTAAACGGAAAGTCAGATTACAGCAATACACACTGTCACTGATAGCGGTGAACAGAGCGTCGGCCGTCGATCAACTGATCATCGCTGGGACGCGCCGTCTTTTATACACCATGCGCCGAACTTTCCAGTCTGATTACTTGTGGTCGCTTTTATGCACTGGAATAATGTTGAGTGTTCGCGTGCTGTGCGCAATGTTAACGAAATGATCTACTACACACGTGAAGCTTCTCGAACACTGAGGCGCACCCTGCGCCGAGCATTGCTCACAGTCTTTTTGGGTTTAAACCGAGCAGATCAAAATAACACGCATGGCACTATTGTATTCTTATACTCACTCTCTGTTATCTCAATAGCCTAAACATTAGTTTTAATGCCTTTGTGACCGTTAACGTCAGTTGCAATTTTTCCTGACTTGAGGGGCCGAGTTGATTTCGACGTCTTCGCACACCAAGAGCAAAATAAAGTACAAAGCGTAGCATCGTAAAATGCGAAAGCGACATTTAGACTGTTGCCCAATTTTACAACTTTTACTGCACGAAATTGTCGGGGGTGGAACCGGCACAACAGAGATCGCTTTCAGATGTCACTTCCAGTTGCCGGTGATCTCATTAGACCGAGACACCTGGTGGTCCAAATATACCAATCTTGAAACTCCATAGAGCCATGGGCGATTTTCAGAGTTTCCTTTTAAATTTAGGCGCACCACTGTTGTGCTGCGCATAGCTAACGGGATAAGTAAGCGACAGCTTGTCCGTTTTCCAAGGTATGGTCCCCACGTCGTACTTGCTAGCATCAACCGACTATACTACAGGTTTGACCTGCTGAAATAAGAACACGGAGAACAAAGTTACGAAGTAAATATCAGTGATGAGCCAAATCCTCCAGAACACTCCAATGACTCCAGTGAAAACTACAAGACCAGCTGACTCTACATTAATAATAATTCTGGGGTTTTACGTCCCAAAAGCGCGATATAATTATTAGAGACGCCATAGTGGAGGGCTCCAGGTATTTCGACCATCTGGTGTTCTTTAACGTGCACTGATATCGCACAGTACGATGGCCTCTACCATTTCGCCTCCATCGAAATGTGACCGCCGCGGCCGGGATCGAACCTGTGACCTTCGGGTCAGCAGCCGAGCACCATAATCATTGCTCCACCGCGGCGGACACTCTACATTAATGATTTTCATGAGTCTTACACTCGTTTTTTTTTTCATTTCATAAATTGAATTAAAATTCAGAGCAAAACCTAACGGCACCTTTCATTAAAGGCGCCATGACATCCAATTTTCTATCATAATCTCTGCTATGTGGAATAATCCTCCTTCATTCTCAAATAAGCTGGCAAAATTTTTAGCGCATTCAATCGAGTAATTAGTTTATAATCGAATATTTTCATAAACACGCAAGTTGCCCGAGAGTCGGGCAACACTAGCGCACTCGCGAGACTTGATGTAACAAGCAGCTGGCTGTGCGAGCGTATAAATCCCGGCGAACGACATTGTTTCGTCGTCAGCTGTGCGTGAAATCGAGATAATTAGCTTTCTTCAGCTTGGCACTGAAATTGAACGATTTGCAGTGGCTGAAACTTTGGTAGAAGACGACGGATCCGCTCCCTCCAGCAGCACGTGACATCACACGCGCCATGGCAAAATGGCGGTCGCCGGCGGTGGACGGGGCTTACAGCCGGTGATTTCTAGGCCTTGTTTTGCACTGAAATATTATTCTATGGCCCAGTTTTCTAATCTGTATAGGTATAGTAGACCCTCCACTAGGAGTTTTTGTTGAAAACCACAATTTGGTTGGGTGACCGTGTGGTGGCCCCTTTAAAAACTACTTGCGTTATTTTTTTTTAATTCTGAGATATTGTCTATATACCTATCTGTGAATTCTGAGATATGGTCTACCATGGTTGTGGTGCCCGTTCTGGTGGAAGATGGAATTTTTTTCTTTTCATAATGTCTGTGGTTATTGTTATTGACAATTGTTTATTTTTATGGGATACCTAGCTTGGTTCCCTCTGTAGGACCCGACGTCTTGTCAAGCTGTGTGGGACACCTTTTTAACTCTAAAGTAAGTTCTAATTTTCAATAATAATAATTTCTGGGAAATTTGCGCGCCAGAACCCCGATACTATGATAGCGCTCGCCGTAGTGCAAGACTCCGACAACGTGCGGTTCTTTAACGTGCACCGAAATCTAAGTAGACGGGCCTTTACACTTCGTCTCCGTCGAAATGCGACCGCCGCGGCCGGGATCGAACCCGCGCCCTTCGGGGCAGCAGCCGAGCCCCGCAAACATTGTACCCCCGCGGCAGCCTGGGTGCAGATCGCAAACATTTAGTGTGAGAGATTGCATCGGAAGTTACCTACTGTTTCGTTTGTCCCGCAGGCTCCTCTTGGATAACCAGTTAGACACGAGCATCGACCCATGCGACAACTTCACAGCGTACGTCTGTGGCCACTGGAAGCCTGAGAAGAGCTTCGGAGACCTGTCAGCTTCCAGTTTCACGGATATGGTGATGACTTGGCGCGAACGATTCCGCGGCATCCTTCAGAAAGGGACAGTCCAGCTGCCGGTGGGTAGGAAGGCGGCCGTGATGTACGAGAGCTGCATGACGCAAACGCAGCCAGATACGGCGACGTTTCACGAATTCATGCACGACCGCGGTCTCGCATGGCCGGGAGCAACCGAGGGAAGGTCACCGCTGGAAATTCTAGTTGATCTTGCATTCAATTGGGACATGAATCTCTGGTTCAAGGTGGAGCTGCTACCGGGCACTGAAGGTGACGCGAGGAGACGCATTTTGATTACAACGAACGAATATCTCACATACTGGGACGTCGCGCTTGATCAGATTCCCGAAGATAAGTTCGCCACCCTATACAATGCGATGATAGCGATATTAGATGGAGACAAGGAAATCGTGACTGCAGAAAAGAATATCCAAGAGGTGTACCAAACAATGCGCTCCATACTCAAAATCCTTGTTCGGGCTGGCACTCGTGCGGAGCACTCACCGGCTATTTTTCCCCTGCGCGATTTGAATAATTACACCCAGCTCTTCTCGGCCGAGCAGGTACTTGATGTCCTCAATAAGACCCTCGCTATTGATCCACCTTTCCATATGGATGAGTTACTACTCTTCAATGACATTGAAGTGTTATATTCAATGCTCGATGTCACCAGCAAGTTCAGTGACCATGCATTATTAAATCATCTGTCGTGGCTATTTGTGTACGCAAATGGAGCAGTCGCCGACGTAGCTGCTGTTCTCTACGCCTTACATGGAAGTTCAGAGTCGGCGATGGCAGAGCGACCTCGTTACTGCGCCGTGCAAGTCGAGGAGAGCTACAAGATTCTGTCGACTTCCTTGGCTTCCGTGGCAGTCTTTTCGGAGGAAGAGCGCCGTGTCATCAATGACCACCTTGAAACAATACAACAGGTGGGATATGCATGCGTCCTTCTCAACCCTTCGATGAAACATTACCGTCCGGGCTATTGTTATTTTGATGGCACTGCCTCGGTGGCGCTAGTGGCGCTGCCTATGGGGACGCGATATACGTTGCCTCTAGACAGACGCGCATAGGCGAGCAGCGGAATGTACAGGGTCGACCACATCTAGGGTGAATACCTCATTAGTATTAATACTGGTACAACTAGGATGTTTACACTAATACGCGAGGGAAATGCCTGTTATGTGACGTGTAAAGATGGTGCTGATAGGAGCAATAATAACTTTTAGTATTATGTTTTAAACATCAGCTTTCATGAGGTCTTTATTACTGATGAGCTGTTCGCCTTACATGGGGTCGTCCGCGCACGTCAGCACACACTGAACGCTGGTTGGATGGTTGTAAAACTTTGTTATATTCATTGATGAATGGGTGGAGTTCCTATTTCGCAACCCCATTGGCTTGAGCCCCGGTCCTTACGCGGGCCACCGGGGCCTCCTGGGCCCCCCCTGCACGAGCAGGACAGTGGCGCCTCCTACCCACCTCAAGTGAAATCATTAAAGACATATTGTCACGTCGCTTCAGAGGTCCAGGCGAGGTTTATTGGTCGTTGAGCGGCAGGGCTCTTGGCAAGCGCATCGCTCTCTAGACTAGTATGGCACTCCCGTACCATGTGGTACACTGTAGCTAGGTCAGGGTTTAATAGCCTGCCTGTTGGTGAGTGGTACTTGTCAGGGTAAAATTTTAGAGCGTACGTATGGGCTTTGGTACGATAACGTTTGTAAGCGGCGGCAGGCTACTTGTGTGGCCGTGCGGAATTGAGGATGTGTAGGAGGATATTTTCTCCACGCAAGCCTTCGGTATTGTAGTATTTCAGTACATGTGGTGAGGTAAGCCAACTGATCTCAGAGGACTGGAGTCCCTGCACTAGGGTACTGGAGTAAGAGAGCTCAAGCGGAGGCATTAGCTAGCTCACTGCCTCGGACTCCGCAGTAGACGGGTGTCCATATACAGTGAAACCTCGGTGATACGATCACAGCTCATACGAATTTCGGGGTAATACGAATTTTTCTTTGGTCCCGGCCTAGGCCCATTGGCCTGCAATGTAATGGAGTACGGTTGTTTCACCCCGCGACGTTTCATACGAGCGTACGCTACCACCCAGGTACGAAGAGGTGCTGTCCGCGCTGTCGGGGAAGACGCGCCAAGCACGTGCGTGCGGGGGAACGCAAGCGCGGGCATGCGCACCGCACCGCCAAATCGTCAGAATGACGCTGTAATACTTTTATTACGGTCAGAATAAACCTTCAGAGACGCGTCAAGGCCTCCAAAATTGTGTGCGCGAATCTTTGAGGCTCTAATGTGCCGTCGTGTGCCTTCGCGTTTAGATTACAGAGGGCATTAGCGCCATGCTTTCTTTTTTTTTTTTTCTAACGCGTTGACGCGGGCTGCTGTCGTAGTACTTCAGAAGAGTGGCTTGTTGGGCGAGTTGGTTAAGCATCATACTAGAAAAGCGCCTGTTTTTTGCGCTTTTCTAGTATGATGTCGTAGTACTGTGTTTACACGTGCCTTTCTCGTGCATCAGACATTCTATGAGAGGTGGACGAGGACAGAAAGAAGGCGAGGACGGTCTTGGCGAAGGAGTCAGGCCTCATAACGTCAACATTCGCGACTGTTGAGGTCGCACTTGTGCGGGCATGGCCCTAAATCTCCCAAAAAACATCCCCAAAACCTCAGTGATAACAAAATCATAACATTGGACCATGGTTCTGGAATTTTGTGGCCTTGATCTATTGCGACAAAGCGCTTCTTCTGTTACTTTCACCGCAATACTTCAGGTGTCACGCAAGAAAGCATACTAAAATTTGGAAGGGGCTACTGCTGTCGCGGGTCACAACGCACCTGGTTCATTAATTGAACACGCGCGTACGGACCGTACATTTAAGAGTACTGGTGTGATTTCCGACATCTAGAAAAACTTAACTGACAATCATTCAGAGTTCTTCCTGACGTTGCTGCGGCCCTGAAAAACAATAAATGAAAATGTACGCCAGCTTTCTTTTGTCGCAAGCAAATTTTTTATGCTTTCTGGTGATACGAATTTCGGATGATACGAAGATTTATGGTTGTCCCCTGAGATTCGTATCACCGAGGTTTCACTGTAACTTGTTTGCATCCTCCCGCAGTTCAGCCTTGTGCTGCTTGCTGAAGTATTCTGTGTGCTAGAGGACTTTTTATTCCCTTAGTGCAGGTGCGATCGGCCGTCAATATGACCGTAAGGACGAAGGTAGCCGCTGGGTTTCTGAGCGTAATGGGGATACCGACTTCCTCCGTGCTAGTAAAATCATCCTGTGCGGTTGATAGGCAGTCGACACATACCGCCAACGTGCATTTTCCCGTGTGTTACCGGGTGGCGTCCTCGAAAAAAGGCGCTCTCGTGACCTGACTATCATGGGCTTTTTTCTCTGCCTTTGCACCTGTCTGCGTGGAAGGAGGGAGGTCATGTTTTGAGGAAGGGGCTTGATAAAGAAGTCTTTCCGCCATGCCTGCGGCAGCCTGTGTGTTCCTTAGGTGCAGTGTCGGTGTGATGTTCAGTTGAGCGAGGACCGCCATGCCAGTTTTTGAGAGTATTTGTCGTATCATTTGATTGTTTAGGTGCGTTTTGAATAGAATTTCAAGTTGTTGAAGTCGTTCTGTAGATCTCCATCTAGAGAGGTACAGTGCCTTTTTGAGTGTGTCGCGCAATATGATGTCTATCTTTTGTTCATATGTCTTGGATGTTTTAGGGAAATGGTGATCCGGCTATCCATAAAAAAATGAAAAAGGTGTAGGAGGTCGTGTTTCTTTAGCCCTCTGTGTTTGTTATCAATCCGTCTAATCATACGGGAAATTGGGAGGCTCTTATTCCTTAGTTTCTGTATTATGATGGCCCATGTTGTTAAAGTGTGCTCCTGGGATTCTGATTATCCTACTTCCCGAACCTAGGTGTCTGCTACCTTGATATTGAGAGTTGTGGTTTTTCTGTATCTGTGGCGGAAAACTAGCAGTTCCGACTTAGAGGGTGAGCATTCCAAGCCCGCTTCGTTTCCGACTGACTACACCGTAGAGGCTGTTCTTTTTTTTTTTTATTTTAAGGTTGTCCTCTATTAGTTGTAGTGATCCCTTGATGGACCATATAGTGACATCGTCTGCTTACCGGGCGTGTTAGAATCCCGAAATTGGCTGAAGGCATGTGGTAGTTTAAGGAGGGCAATGTTAAGTAAGAGTGGAGTTAACACTGTGCCTTGGGAGTGTGACATGATTACCCACGGTGATAGGTTGGAACAATAGATCTCCAAGATGTATTGCAGTCGTGCGTACTTTTGAGAAAGCTTTGACATGCGTATATGCGTGGTCCACAGCCGAATGCTAGCAGGTTAGCCATGATGGTGTAGTGTCTCACGTGCCTGCTTTATATGTTGAGTACAAATTGGGATGGTTGTGATCTTTTTTTCGGCAGGAGTTGGATGAAGACAACGCGCAGGGTGGTGCCCTGCGGCTTTAGGTCGACAGTGATCGCAGCGCTTGTATTGTGTACCAGTGTGTAGACGGATGTACCATGCTCGCTGACGTGCACGCCACGGCATATCTAGGTATTTTGGCTTATGCCAATGCTGTATCTGGCAGTGCTATGATGTCTCGTGCTCTGGGAGTGTATTGTCACGTAGTTGTGACGGTGAAGAACGCTACAACAAGACTGGGAAATACAGCACTGTTTATTGCGGCGAAATTGTGCTCCCAAAATGGAAATTCATAATAGAAGCAATACACGTTGTGCACTGATAGCAGCTAGAACAGACGTCGGCCGTCGAGTAATCTGATCTGCAGTAAGGCGCTTCAGCACTTATACATGCGGCATCGAACAATTCAGCCATCCGCGTTAGTTCCAGAAAAAATTCAGCTATTCGCGCTTGTACGCTCAAGCCTATCATTAGATTATAAGATAATCTGGAACGTTCCCGAACATTCGGACGCGATTTGCGCAATTCAGTGGTTATACGTGTATGGACCGGTTGCACAAATATACCAGAAGAGCGCGTGGCATTGTCGACCTCTGAAAAAGCATCATCCGGATGCTTGCAGCAGAACATGGAAGGGGAAAACAAGTGCATACAGAAAAAAAAGTACATTAATAAAGCAAAAAGTACAGTCCTCAAGTTCTTCAACGTGTATAAAGCGGCTTAAGGTGCACGACATGGACAACTTCAGGTCGTGCCTGGCGCCGCTGAGGGTTCGTAATGCCATCCGGGATAACCACGTAGTCCAAAGCGCCGAGACGTCGAAGCACCTTGTACGGGCCGAAGTATCGCCGAACAAGTTTTTCACTAAATCCACGTCGGCGTATCGCCGTTTAGACCCAAACACGATCGCCGGGCTGACATTCCACGCTGCGTCTTCGAAGGTTGTAAGGACGGCAGTCGGTCTTTTGCTGGCTCTTGATGCGAGTTGTATGGCTTCTTCGGCGTGCTGAGGGTAGACAGTGACGTCGAGGTTGTCTTCGTCGGTGACGCTGGGCAGCATGGCGACGACCGTCGTTGCCGGGCTCCTTCCGCAGACCAACTTGTACGGGGTCATCTGCGTCGTTTCTTACACGGTCGTGTTGTAAGCGAAGGTCCCGTATGGAAGGATGGCATCCCACGTCTTGTGCTCGGTGTCGACGTACATGGCCTGCATGTCGGCGATGGTCTTCTAGACGCTCGGTGAAACCATTGGTCTGTGGGTGGTAGGCTGCAGTCTGGCGACGGCTTGTTTGGCTGTATGTCAAAATCGCACTTCCAGAGTTAGGTCAGCAGTAAAGGCCGTACCTTTGTCGGTGTTCAGGATGTCTGGGGTGCCATTATTCAGGACGATGTTCTCAATAAAGAACTTGGCTACCTCAGCGGCACAACTTTTCAGCAGTGGCCTTGTGTCGGCGTAGCTGGTGAGGTAGTCAGTAGCTACGACGATTCATTTATTTCCGGAAATCGATGTAGGGAACCGCCTCAGTAAGTCAACGCCGATTTGTGCGAATGGTCGGCGAGGTGGCTCGATGAGTTGGGAGACGTCCGGCTGGTCTTAGTCGGCGTTGTCTTCAATCGCTGACAGTCTCGGTATCTTCTTAAGTAATAAGTGACGTCGGACTCAGCAGCGAATCGAGGTTACTAGTATCAATCTTGGATCTTCGCGAGCATGCGGAAAAATCCAAGGTGTCCAGATGTGAGGTCGTTATTTAAAGCTTTGAGAACCTCTGGACGCCACGCTGAAGGTGTAACGCGGAGGTAGTTGGCTCGAACTGGCGAGTACTTCTGTAGGAGAACGCTGTTTCTCTAGAAAAACGACGCCAGTCCTCGCTTGAATATCTTCGGAAGAGCGGCGGTCTTGTCCTCGAAGTATTCCACAAGTCCTCTGACTTCCGATTCAGGTCGCTGTCGTTGAGCGAAATCCTTGGTACTTATGATTCCAAGGCAGCGGTCATCGTCCTGGTTGTTTTGCAGCGGCGTGTCGACGGGGGGTGCGAGACAGGCTGTCGGCGTCACAGTGCTTTGTTCTGGACTTGTAAACGACGGTAATGTCGAATTCTTGAAGTCTCAGACTCCATCGTGCGAGATGACCTGAAGGGCCCTTCTTGTTACCTAGCCAGCACAAGGCGTGGTGGTCGATCACAACTTTGAAGGGTCAGCTGTAAAGGTAGGCATAACTAGGGACGTTCAGCGCAATAACACGGAGGCACAAGAAAGAGACGCAGACAACACAAGCGCTAACTTGAAACCACGTTTATTTGGGAACACACATGAATATATATACTTTCTTGTGCCTCCGTGTTATTGCGCTGAACGTCCCTAGTTATGCATCTTTACCAACCCGCCCAACTCGCCGCACTTGTCTGTAAAGGTAGGGGCGAAACTGGTGTAGACCATATGACGGCAACTCAGTCCTTTTCTATTGTAGAATAGTTGTTTTCCGCCTTGTATACTGAATACTGGTTTCCGCCTTGTATACCGGCTAGCATAACTGATAAACCTTTATAGCCCGTCAGTTCTCTGCACAAGGACGGCGCCGTGCTCTACTGCTTGCCTGTGTAGCTATAGATTTTCATGTCGGCATATTCCTTGAAATGTGCAAGTATCGGAGGCGTCTGCGTCGGATGCGTTTCAGTTCTTACAAATCTGTTACTTGCGCCGTATCCTATTTGAATTCCACATCGGTCTTCGTGACGTGAGCTAGTGGCGCGGTGATCCGTCAAAATTCCTTGATGGAGCGTCTCTTATAAGCGCACTAGCCGATAAATCGACGTACGGCCTTTTGTTGGTGGGTGGCGGGAGTGCAGCGACGGCAGCTGTTTTCCCCGGGTCTTGGCGAACTCCAGACTTGCTAATGACGTGGCCCAAGAGCAAGAGCTCCTGGTACGCGAAGGGGCACTTTTCTGGCTTCAGGGTGAGCCCGGATGTCTTGTTTGCTTGAAGTACAAGTTAAAGGCCTTGGAGGGGTTCGTCGAAGATTGATGTAAGCACAATGACGTCATCCAAGTACATGAGGCAAGTCTGCCTCTTCAGGCCTCCCAGTACTGTATCCATCTCTCGTTGGACAGTCGCAGGTGCCGAGCAAAGACAAAAAGGCATGACCGTGAACTCGAATTGGTCGTCTGGTGTTATAAAGGCAGTCTTCTCTCGGTCTCTCGCGTCGATTTAAATTTGCCAGTAGCCGGTTTTAAGTTCCATCGATGAGCTTCGCGTTGTGTAGTCGATACAGGACGTCGTCTAACTCTGGAAGAGGATACACGTCCTTTTCGTGATTTTGTTCAGGCGACGATAATCGACGCAGAAACGTAGGCTTCCATACTTCCTCACTAACATCACAGGAGACGCCCACGGACTCTTGGACGGCTGGATGATGTCGTGGCGCAGCATATTGTCGACTTGTTTCTTTACGGCCTCTTGCTCTCACGTCCAAACTCCATAAGGGCTCCAACTAATTGGTCGGGCACTTTCATCATCATCATCGTCATCATTTATTTTCCCTTAAAGGCCCCTCCCGGAGTATTACATAAGGGTTGGGGGGTTAAATAAGAAGTGAAACATCAAACATATCGGATCACAATATTGAGACATATATCTCAGAGAAACGCAATACTTGTTTTGATGCAAAACAAAAAGGAACAATTTGAACGAGGCATAAAAAGGAAGAAGAAAAAAGAGAACAGTGTAAGGTCATAATGAATGTTACAGCAAGAGGTGATCAGTAAGGAACTGCTTAAACATAATAGGGTTACGCTCGGTGACAACACTGTCTGGCAAAATGTTCCATTCTGCAATAGCTATCGGCAAAAAAGATTGATTGAAAGAAGACGTAGAACCGTGCAACCGCTGGATGCTGCAAGAGTTAAAAAAATTACACCATCTCCCACTAAAGCGAACCATGTGTAGATGTGAAGCAGCGGGCGCTAACGCTTACACTGGCGGGGCGTTGACGCTGGCGCTCATCGCAGCGTTGCGCAGGAGAGAAAACTGGGGAGGCGCAAAGCACGCAGTGATGGAGCGGTGTTTCCTACTGGAACATGTCAATCGCTGCTAATGGGCAATGAGAGACAGATGACTCCCGACTCGACACAGAGACCTGCAGTCCGCTTTTAGTTAACGCGCACGCTGCGAATTTTTATTGTTCAACAACGCACAGGAGAAATCTCCCACCGGCACCACCTTGCAGGTCGAAATCCATTGCCATATATACGGGGTGGCCAGTGAACGGTTGTGCAGCGCGAGCAGTCGGTTTTTTCAACCAAGAAACTCGCTAGCAGACGCTGCCTGCGTCGGCGTCGCGAGGCGAGAGGGGGGAGCGTAGGAGAGGAGAGAGAGGAGGGGACGCGCATGTGCAGTGGGAGTGTGGACGCCGCAGGCAGGGATGCCTAGAGGAGAGAGGGGGGAAGCGTAGGAGAGGAGAGATAGGGGGGACGCGCATGCGCAGTGGGAGTGTGGACGCCGCGGGCAGGGATGCCTAGAGGAGAGAGGGGAGAGCGTAGGAGGGGAGAGAGGAGGGGAGGCGCATGCGCAGTGAGGGTGTGGTTGCCGCGGGGAGGGATGCCTAGAGGAGAGAGAGGGGAAAGGAGGTTTTTTTTATTTTTATTTTTTTTAAAAGGCTTTGCGCATGCGCAGTAAGGGATGTCACGCCGCACACCGGATTAAGCTCCGCCATAAGATGCTTCACATCTAAAAGGCGACGAGATGTATGGTTTAGGGGAATAAGGATTGTACCGTGCAGTTGAGGGAAGTTATAGTATAGCCGATGGAACGAGCACAGCCTTGCAATCCTCCAACGAAACGACAATGACTCGAGTCCCATGGATGACATTATGGCACTGATGCTTTCATCACGGCCGTACCTAGAAGAGATGAATCTGGCCGCACGGTTCTGTATAGATGATTGATGTGGGCTCCAAATATCAGAGGCATATTCAAGCTTACTTCGGATAAATGTTTCATAAGCCAGTTTTCGCATGGATGAGGGACACAAGGAAAGGGAACGTCTGATGTAACCAAGTGGTTTAGAATAACTGCCAGTTGGGCGTGTTGGTATATGTTTATGATGGTGAAGTGCTAAAAAGGAACGGAGACTTCTGAAGAACACAGGACAAGGCGTTACTAGCAACTGAGTTTATTTAGAAACAACGCACTCGTATATAAAATGTACGTCATCCTTAAAACCAGAATTTAACACTTGATCATAAAAGAAACAAACAGGCAAAAGATAAACAAACTGCGCATGCACTGACGCCAAGACAACAAATGCACTTCATTTTATCTTTTTTCTAAGGAAGCTACTTCATGTTCCGAAAGTGGTTTAGTAGTATCAGCAGCTAATTTTGCGATGTGATCAGAACATGTCAACTTGTTGTTCATTGTGATACCAAGATAACGATATGATTCGACGGAGGACAAAGCTATCGAGTTTAGGGAGTGCGTGTAACTACTGTTGGAGCGCTTACGGAATATCTGCATAACTTCGCATTTCGAGATCTTGAGTTTCATTAATGAATTGGAACACCGAAATTCGATTTGATGTAAGTCGTTGTGAATGATATCATGGTCAATTTGGTGTGCGATGCGACGATAACGAACGCAGTCATCTGCAAAAAGTTCGAATGGAAGATGAAATGTCATTAGGAACGTCGTTTAGGAAGATGTGAAAGAGCAGAGGACCAAGGACGAATCCCTTGTGGTACTCCAGAAATCACGTTAGTAGTGGCTGAACAACGATTACCGACTACTGTGTATTGGAGACGATTGGTCAGAAAGCAGCGGATCCATGACAATGCGAGGGGGGTCCAGCTTGTAGGCATGAAACCTTGTCCAAAAGTTCGCTGGTGGGAACGCAGTAAAAAGCTTTGGCAAAATCAGGATAGATGACATCAGTTTGAAAGGATGAGTTTAAGTGAAATTCAGTAACAAATTCGAAAAGCTGAGTATCACATGATAAGCTAGGCCGAAAACCATGTTGATTGTGAAAAAAAAGAAGGAATGACCACCTAGATGACCTGCTATTTGTGAGTATATTATATGTTCTAAGAGTTTGTAGGCAATGCTTGTAAGTGAAATGGGACCGTAGTTGGAGGGATCCGAGCGGCTGCTAGACTTGTATACCGGTACCACTTTATTAAGGCGAAAGCCTTTAATGTCTCATGCTCACGTCCGTCCGGTGTCCGTCCGTCCGGTGTCCGGTCCGTCCATCCGTCCGTCCGTCCGTCTGTCCGTCCGTCCGTCCGGCGTGTCTGTCCGTCCGTCCGTCCGTCCGGTGTCCGTCTGTCCGCCCGTCCGTCCGTCTATCCGTCCGTCCGTCTGGTGTCCGTCCTGTCCGGTGTCCGTCCGTCTGTCCGTCCGTCCGTCTTGCCGTCCGTCCGTCCGTCCGGTGTCCGTCCGTCCGTCCGGTGTCCGTCCGTCTGTCCGTCCGCCCGGTGTCCGTCCGTCCGTCCGTCCGTCCGGTGTCCGTCCGTCCGTCTGTCCATCCGTCCGGTGTCCGTCCGTCCGATGTCCGTCTGTCTGTCCGTCCGTCCGTCCATCCGTCCGTCCGTCCATCCGTCCGTCTGTCCGTCTGTCTGTCCGTCCGTCCGTCTGTCCGTCCGTCTGTCTGTCCGTCTGTCTGTCCGTCCGTCTGTCTGTCCGTCCGTCCGTCTGTCCGTCCGTCTGTCCGTCCGTTCATCTGTCCGTCCGTCTGTCTGTCTGTCTGTCTGTCCGTCCGTCCGTCCGTCCGTCCATGTCCGTCGGTCCCGTCCATCCGAGCTCTGGCACGGAGCCAGGTGGCCGCCGGGATGCGCAAACGGACGCCGGTCGCGTCGGACTCTACAGCGCTCGCTCTTTGCTTGCGTAGCTTCGCTGTGCCCAGCGTTTGCAATCATTCTGACCGACGCCTGTCTCAATGGACAGAGGCGTTCACGGAATACACCTTCGAATTTACAAAGGGCCCGTCAATTTAAGCGCTGGAACGCTATGGCGTTTGCACGATGCACAAAGCGCGAGAAAATACTAACGCATGCGAACGGAGGAAGATTAGTCTCGCGTCTCGCTGCGACTCGCGGTAAAAAAATTAAAAAAGAAAACACGCACACATTCGCTTTGTGTGTTATCCCACTGAGAGTGTAAAAGAAAAAAAGACATGGCATAGCCAGCGGCACGGCCACACGCTTTCGCCGAACACACTTTAGAATGTACAAAGTGTCCTTCAATTTTTTTTCCAGTCATTCGGAAGTGAACTGTCAGTGATGGATTGCGTGAAAATTATTTCTAACGTAGAAATGGAGAATACGTTTGTGCTTTTAGTATATTGGCTGTAATATCATAATGCCCGATGCACTATAAATCTTCCTTTTTTTCAATGAGCTTCAAAACTCCTTGAGAAGTAATGGTCATAGGAGGCATTTGGGAAAGAGAATGGTTGGGCGGATCAAAGTCATTTAGCGTGGGTTCATTTGTGAAAACCGATGAAAAGTATGAGTTGATTACACCTGATCGCTCATCACTTGGCACATTGGAACCATCAGGGTAGCTCAAAGAAATGTTATTGGAGGTTTTACTTGGTGGGAGGATTTTCCTTCATTCAGGGTTGACGCACATAATGGTCTGTAAGTCGTGGTGGAAGAACTCCTTTTTGGACTGTCTCAAAGCAGAAGTATATTAACGCAGACATGTAAAGTACTTTTCCCCCTTTGAGGAAGTTACCGAGCGTTTCGCATCGCGGAAAAGACGTTTTTTTTTTCCCCTAACAACCTCCTTAGTGTGTTCGAAAAGCAGGGTTTTCACAAATCACCGTGAATGCGTACAAGGGGTACGTGTTACTCAACCAGAGATGTTAACTTATTTTTAAATAACAGCCAATTGTCGCCTATTGAACGAGATGAAGCAGACCGACGAAAGAAATCAAGGAACTCACTTAATTCCGAGTTAATTTTTGTGAAATCGGCTTTGTTATAATCCCTGATGTATTTTATGGAGTGCTGTCGTACAAGACGTGGGATGCAGAGGTTAAATAGCACTAAGTTGTGATCACTTAGACCATCAATGGATGATATGGATGATAGCGATTTAACTATATCGGGGCTGGAAACAAAAACAATGTCTAAGATATTTCCCCCACGGGTTGGTCTATCAAGCATATGAGTAAAATTAAACGTCAGGATCATATCAAGAAAATTTGGACTGGCGGTTATGTGATTCAAGATTTGTCTAATTAATATCTCGAAAATTAAAATTTGCCACAGAGCATGAAATTAGCAGAAGGAAAACAAGAGGAAAGATGCACTGGAACTGTATTTAGTTCATGAATGAAGGAGGCATCACAATCAGGAGCGTGGTAACAAGCAATAATCACAGTCATTTTTAAGGTAGTGAATGGTTCACACAGAATATTTTGTGTTGACAGTTTATTAGATGTGAAGCATCTTATGGCGAAGCTTAATCCGGTGGTGGTGGTGGTGTGCGGCGTGCTCTCCCTTACTGCGCATGCGCAAACCCCTTCAAAAAAAAACAAAATAAAAAAACCTCCTCTCCCCCTCTCTCTCCTCTAGGCATCCCTCCCCGCGGCAACCACACCCTCACTGCGCATGCGCCTCCCCTCCTCTCTCCCCCTCCTATGCTCCACCCTCTCTCCTCTAGGCATCCCTGCCCGCGCTCCCCACTGCGCATGCGCGTCCCCCCCCCCCTCTCTCCTCTCTCCTACGCTCCCCCTCTCTCCTCTAGGCATCCCTGCCCACAGCGTCCACACCCCACTGCGCATGCGCGTCCCCCCCCCTCTCTCTCCTCTCCTACGCTTCCCCCCCCCCTTTCTCGCCTCGCGACGCCGACGCAGGCAGCGTCTGCTAGCGAGTTTCTTGGTTGAAAAAACCGACTGCTCGCGCTGCACAACCGGTTCACTGGCCACCCCGTATATATGGCAATGGATTTCGACCTGCAAGGTGGTGCCGGTGGGAGATTTCTCCTGTGCGTTGTTGAACAATAAAAATTCGCAGCGTGCGCGTTAACTAAAAGCGGACTGCAGGTCTCTGTGTCGAGTCGGAGTCATCTGTCTCTCATTGCCCATTAGCAGCGATTGACATGTTCCAGTAGGAAACACCGCTCCATCACTGCGTGCTTTGCGCCTCCCCAGTTTTCTCTCCTGCGCAACGCTGCGATGAGCGCCAGCGTTCAACGCCGCCGCCAGTGTAAGCGTTAGCGCCCGCTGCTTCACATCTACACATGGTTCTCTTTAGCGGGAGATGGTGTAATTATTTTGATGACATAAGAAGGAACACTTTCTTTAAAGGGCCAGTAAACAACCCCGAGGTCCAAAAATTGTAATGAAGAGAAATATGTGCACTTTTGCTATGCAAACATGCTGCCGCAAGAATTTTGCGAATACGTGCCATAATAAGGAAGTTACAGGGGTTAGAACATCCGTTTCGGCTGGTTTCAAATTTTCGCGCGTCCTCGCCACCCTTCTCCGCCATAGGGAGGGAAAGGCGTAGCCCGTCGTCGTGACTCCGCCCACTCGGGAAACGTGCGTGACACGACGTCAGCGATACGTCATCGGCGCGCAGCCCACCTTGTCAAGCCGGTGAACAGCGTACGCTTGGCCGTTTTGCAATAGCTCGTGGTCTGCATGTGCGGCTGAAACCAAGATTCCGTAAATATTGCAAAGTCATTGTTGTTGTCATTTAGAAGAGATTCAACAGCGTCTTTCTTAGGCAGGTAACTACGCACATTTGCGATTAAGACGGCCATACATTGACAAACGGGATCAGTCACAGGGGCGAGGCAAGGTTGGGAGGGCGGGGGGCGACGCGCATGCCTGAAATAGAGCAATGACGGCTACGATTGCAATTCAACAACGCTATCAGGTTCTGCATTGTACGAAAATTGCTTGTTATCAAGCAGCGACTTCCGTTTTTATGTGGTGCTTAGCAAGTGGCGTTTGTCGAACCCTTGATGACGACGATAAACAGTCCTTGTATTGCTGCAGAAGACATCGTAGCTGTTGCTTTTGGCGAACGGGAAGAGTTGAGATGAGGAAATGGGGTATCTGTTACACCATCCTCAGAATCTGAAAAGGCAAACGCATCGCTGACGGCCACGATTCCTTCGATAAATGCTATCGTCATGCCCCTGCTGAGATGTCGGTATTCTTTGCTGAAGTTCGTTATTATCACGCTTCTTTTTTACTTTATTCAACCGCGCGATGCCTCTTGCGACGCAAATGTCACCGGGGCAGCAGCGAACGCTGATCGCTCTCGACGACGACTTCGGTGCCGGTGAGAATTATGACGCTGCAGCTAGGCGGAATGGTGAGTTGATCCCCCAGCATGTTTAAGGCACGGTGGCGTGGTTCTAATCCGGCGGTGTCGCTTTTCCAGATAAAGTTATCGACTTGGTTTTTAAGCCGAGAACGGCGTTGTGATGGTTTTACAAGTCCATGCCAAGTATGACATTTCTGGAGCGATGTTACAAAGCTCGCAGGATAATTGTGACTCTAACAATGCAGACTCCTGCCGAGGTTATTAGATCACCTCCAGCGGTCCGGATTTCGGGTCTTCCCTGACAGTCTTAACTTTCTTCAACATAGCAGCGAACGGCGCACTGACGACGGAATAATCGGCCCCAGTGCCGACGAGAGCGGTGACGTTGTGGCCGTCGACAAGAACGTCCTAGTTCGTCGTCTTGCATTGCGGTTAAGTCGCTGCGTCGGATCACGGCTACGCCGGCTTGTTTCGCTGCTTTTACATGGCGTCGTCAGATCTTCCGGCCGCGAAACGTCAGGGCTCCGTTTAGACAGCGGCGGAGGATCTTCGGTATTGCGACGACCAGCAACCGCAGTTTCCTGAGTTGCTGTTTCCCGGATATCGGCTCGCGGTACAGCCCAAGGCAGGGCCGCTGTACTGCGGGCAATGCGGTGAGGTATAGCCGCCCGGTGGAACTGAACGGGAAGGTTTTCGTGGTGCCCACTGTGCTCCTGCGAGGTAGTCCGTGATGTTGCGTGGTCGCTCAGCTCGCCGTGGACGCGGCGCATTCACGGCGAAACCACGAAGCCCCACTTTTTGTAACTGGCAGCGACGGTAGGTGTGGCTGGCTTCCCCGCAGTGGTACCAGAGCAGGCGGTGGTCAGGGGCGCGCCGTACGTAGGTCTTCCTAGGCGTGCATGTAGCGCTGGCCGACAAGCAGCCGAGATGGCGTCAACGGCTCTGACAAAAGCTGGTGACGGAACTGCGGTGGTTCGGCGTCTTGCGTTGCGGGGCTGGGTATAGAGACGGCATACAGCAGCAGCGTAGGTCATAGCTTCAGGATGAGGCTGCGCTGTCTCGGGAACCCCAAGTGGCTGCTGGAATTCTTCACGTTGTTAAGATGTTTATTGGCGGGCACTCGGCGACGATGCACGACAGCGACAGTCAAGGCGGGGACCGACTCTCAGCACGAGCTGCTCTTTTTCTTCGAAGAGGGCGACCCACTATAAGGCGCTGGAGAGGACGACCCACTAGTTCCAAAGCTTCGCTACAACGTATAATTTCCTCAATCGAGTTCCACTTGAGGCTTTAGTGTGGGTAACAGTTCGCACAGCTCCTCCCACACGATTGCTCGGATTGTTTCGCTTAGGTCGTCGGAGGCGAGGGCATGAACAGGTGCCCTTTCTTGGATCGATCGGTGATTGTATGGGGGGGGCACATTTCCAGCGTCTTTTCAGTCGTCGTCGACTTTGTGACATTCTTGACCTGTCGGGGTTGGGTTCAGCATCAGCCCAGCGATGAGCTCTTGCTTTACTCCTCACATGGGGAAACGAACTTTCTTCTTCTCGGGCATGTCAGCGTCAAAGTTAAATAATTATTTAGTTAAAGTGAATTGGTTAACTAGTGTGTAGTCATGAAAAGGTACAGGTTGTATGCATACACGACTACCACTATATACAACACGTAGAACTTCCTAGAGAGCATGTCTTTTTTTTTTCTTAAATCTTGATCCAAGTTTCCTGGGACGTGTATATACACACACAATCGCGTTCTCGGCAATATAAGTAAGAGTTCAGTGGCACATAACGATGGGACAGAACAACGCGCACACCATACAGACTTCTCGAGAAGTTTCAAACCCCACTTCCCCGTCCAACTTGAGGTATGGTGGTTCAGTGCAACGTTTATAGAACCTGTTCTATAAACGTTGGTTCAGTGAGCCTACTCAGCCCCCCTTCGTTTGTTTCACATCTAGCGTACAGTGCCCGATTGGAGATTGAGTAAAGGTGTTTAGCAGAAGTTAATTGAAATGGTAGCAATATTTCGTAAAATACACACATTTCTGATAACATTTCATTGAAAAACCTTATAAATTACAATAAAATGAAATAAACCCACATTAACATTGGCCTTAGACAGATTACGTATTAAAAAGAAAACAAACGAGTAATTAGATATTCTTTATAAACAGCCTGGGGTTCGACAAATGGAAGTGACAAAAACTAATTGGCTTTTGCTTTATGCCTTCTATTGACTAAAGTTAGACAAATACAATTAAACAGCTCATTAATTTTTTTTATAGCGCGCCATAAAAAAAAGTAATGAGCTGTTTAATTTTATGCTCTAGTCTGGCAATAAACAAAAAAATTATATCTGTCTTTTGTCTATAGATCGCGTTAGACTGAAAATTTTAAAAACACGCCTTTTCTTACTTTGGCTTATAGACAATCCATAGAATACAATTAGAAAAAAGATAACACACGTATTTTTCTATTTTGATCACGGAAAATCAATAGAATAGAATTAAACAAATGATAACATGCGCTCTATTTACTTTTGTTTATAGACAATCTATAGAATATATTAAACAAAAAAAATCTGGCAGATCCCACGCACTGTGGGAATCGATGTAATGCGAAGCAGCCAGGAAGGAGCAAATCATGCAAATAATTTGCATGTCATGTTACACATGTTAGGACCTGTCATTTGTGTTCGTCATACAGTCACGTCGCGCAATACCAATTTTGGTGCATATCAAGCTAGCGAACTGGATGCAAGCGCACCATGAGCGTGGCATGTAAATGGCGTTGTAGATGACATGCATGCCAACATTTTCATGTTATCACCTGCCACGTATGTTCGTTATACAGTCAGGTCACTTAACACCGAATTTGGAGTATATCAAGCTAACGAAACGGCCGCGAGCGCCCCATGAGCGTGAAATGCAAGTCATGTCGCTCATGACGTCATGGTTTCCATATTACCACTTGTCATTTATGTTCGTCGTACAGTCATGTCACTCAATACCAAATTTTGTGTATCTCAGGCTAACGATACGGCCGCGAGCACGTCATGAGCGTGGCATGCAAGTCATGTCGCACATGACAAGTCATGATTTCCATATTACCACTTGTCATTTATGTTCGTCATACAGTCACGTCACTCAATATCAAGTTTGGTGTATATCAAGCTAACGAAACGGCCGCGAGCGCACCATGAGCGTGGAATGCAAGCCATGTCGCACATGACAAGTCATGATTTCCATATTGCCACGTGTCATTTATGTTCGTCATACAGTCATGTCACTCAATATCAAGTTTGGTGTATATCAAGCTAACGAAACGGCCGCGAGCGCACCATGAGCGTGGAATGCAAGCCATGTCGCACATGACAAGTCATGATTTCCATATTGCCACGTGTCATTTATGTTCGTCATACAGTCATGTCACACAATACCAAATTTGGTGTACCTCAAGCTAACGAAACGGCCGCGAGCACGCCAGGAGCGTGGCATGCAAGTCATGCCGCACATGACTAGTCATGATTTCCATATTACCACTTCTCTGCCACAAGTCTAGTTTTACCTGCACTAGTTCAAACGTTATCTAAATGATCGAATGTTCACATTGTCACAAACAGTACATTGGCGAAACGGGACAGCCTGTTAATGTCATCGCGCGGACACGGCAAAGAAATTACCGAAAGCAGTGGCACATCATTTTAATGTAGCAGGACATAACTTCGACGATCTCAAACTTTACATACTTCAGTCAAACTTCCTGGTCCGCAAGAGACAGAAAATATACCGAGTCATATCTCATTCACAAGTTCAATACCCTCCAGCCAGCAGGTATAAACGTTTCTAAAGGGGCTCTTGAATCCATTCGATATGGTACACACACAAAGAAAACCAGTGAGAGTTAAGCTCTCCCTCTAGGAATTTCAAACCTACAATTGTTAAGTAGTGCTTCTTTTGACACCTGGGATTCAGCGATTCGTCTAACCCCCCCCCCCCCCCCCCCCACGCACACATACTCCCGCACCCCCCGTATCCACAGTCGCCCTCTTCCCCCTCCTTTGTTAGGATGGAGGAGAGGGTACGGAACACATGCACGGTAGCGCTAAGGAAATCAGTTCTAGCCTTGAAGAAGACAAGTCCACTTGTCGAAACGTCGGCTCGAGCACACAAGCCCTGTTCACGGATTTTTTTCATATTACCACTTGGCATTTATGTTCGTCATATAGTCCCATCACTCAATAACAAGTTTGGTGCATATCAAGCTAACGAAACGGGCGCGAGCGCGCTATGAGCGTGGCATGCAAGTCATGTCGCCCATGACAAGTCATGATTTCCATAATACCTCTGGTCATTTATGTTCGTCATGCAGTCATGTCACTCAATACCAAGTTTCGTGTATATCAAGCTAACGAAACGCCCGCGAGCGCGCTATGAGCGTGGCATGCAAGTCTTGTCGCACATTACCAGTTATGATTTCCATATTACCACTTGTCATTCATGTTCGTCATACAGTCACGTCACTCAATACCAAGTTTGGTGTATATCAAGCCAACGAAACGAGCTTAGCATGTAAATCATGTTGTTCATGACATGCACGTCATTATTTGCATATTACCACCTGTCATTTATGTTCGTCATACAGTCACGTCACTCAATCCCTAATTTGGTGTATATCAAGCTGACGAAACAGCCGCGAGCGCGCCATGAGCGTGGCATGTAAATCATACTTTTCATGACAAGTTAGTCATGATTTTCATGATACGACCAGCCATTTATCTCCGTCACACAGTCGTGTTATGCCATACCGAATTTGGTATAAATTCCATCAACGATACGGCCAGGAGAGCACAAAGTCGTAAGGGGATAGATAGATAGATAGATAGATAGATGGATAGATAGATAGATAGATAGATAGATAGATAGATAGATAGATAGATAGATAGATAGATAGATAGATAGATAGATAGATAGATAGATAGATAGATAGATAGATACACTCAAAGTCGCCGAAGTTCGCTAAGAAATGCTTCGCATTTAATAACATGCAGGTTGTCGACTTTTATCTACACATTGACAATACATTTTGTTTGGACAAAATATTCAATCTACACAAAAGCAAATTTCTCTGCAAGAAGTCTTCAGACACTCTACAGACTGTCTAAATCCATTTTTTGTAAGGGCGGACTTCACACAAGAGGGGAGGCGTCACCCAACTGCCCGCGTGGCGTCATCGCAGTCGAAACGACTGCTCGCAATGCGTTCACACACGGTGGGGGGTGTACGACACAGGTCCCCGCTCCGAAAACCGACCACTCTCGGCACTCCGCGACCACGCGGTTCGTCCCTTGGTGTCAGACTGCGCTCGCCCTGAGCACTCAACACAAAAAGAAAAGGTCAGCGGCCGCCGTCGGCAAGCGAAAAAGACACTCTCCTCTTCCCTACAGAGGTACACGTCGAAATCCTTAAGGCTGTAACCATATGCGGTTTTACAGTGCCCATCAGGTCCACTATCTATTTAGCATGGCGCCTCATGTGTAAACTACGCCGAATTGATCCTACGCTCTAAGTTTTCCTTTCACTGTAGAACCAACTCGCCCACATGTTCATTTAGAATCTCGTTTATTTGTCTGTCGACTATAGAGGCAGGCACCGAAGTGACGCATCGAGGGTCGTTGAGTCCTTGTGGTGCCCTATAGATAGAGCTCCGTGTTTTCGGAGTTAACTTTTCTTGAAAATCGGAGGGTATTTTTTGGAGCTTATTTTCTGGGAAGAAATTCGGCTTTTATCCGAGATAATTTCTCGTAAATCCCCAATTATGCGAAATTCGGTGTTTAACTTTGCATTATAAGTTGTAATGTGGTATTGTTAATAATTATTTTCAATGCTACTGCGCTGCATTGTTTCTGATGATCCTCCTTCTCCATTCTTTCATTTTTTTCTCACTTGCTGTTTATTTATCCTGTTAATAAGGCTGTTCATGTGCACTGCCATATAATCGCCAAAGTGTACTTTTGGGCGGCAGGAGCTAGTCAAGCTTCTCCTCAGCTTTTTCTCCCAGCCTCCCTTGTCCTCCTGATAAAAAATAAAGTACTTGTTACTGATATTACTCTCACCACTTCGAAATCTTAGGTGAAATGATATCTGAATACGAAAATATTCGAACCCAGTAGGTGTATTTTAGATGTCTGAAAGGTTTGACCAAACACACACGTATACACGCAAGCACAAATACTTCAGTACAAAACACCTGCCTTTTTCTTCATTCAAAGATTACCCCGCATTGTCGGAAGGCGTTGCAGCAGGGAGGTTACAGCAGTGACATGAACAATTCTTCATTTTTACAAGACACTTGCATTTCAGGCAACCCATTCCACTCTTTAATGGTTCTAACAAAAATGTTTTTGCGAATAGGTTCGTACTGGTACGCAATTGTGTTATTTTGAAAACATGGTCAGTTCTAGATGAATGGTAATGAGGGTCCTTCAGGTAATGAGGGTCCTTAGCGCTCGTGTGTGTTCTCCCTGTCCCGTCCTCGTCACTTCAGTACCGCGCTTAAATTATGATCATGTCACACCAACAAGGCCAACAATCTACCCTTGCTAAGTCCTTCAGGTATTTTTCTTTGTTAATTCTTGTTCTATCGTTATATATCTGTAAAAAGAACTTCAGTCGCAGTTCTTGCCGACGCGAGGAAAGCAGTTCCCACCCAAGTTCATTTATCATTTGAGTGCCGCTCTCCCCTCTCTTGTACCGTCTAAAGACGAACCTGGCCGCCCGATTTGAAATTTTCTCAATTTCATCAATCAATGTGACCAGCGAAGGATCCCATACGGCACAAGCATAGTCTAGTATAGGTCGAACACATAATAAATAGGCTGTCTTTCTTAAGTTCCGAAGTTTTGAAATTGCGTTGAATAAAGTTTAGCGCCCTTCTAGCTTTACAAACCACATCGCTTATATGCGCATTCCATGAGCAGTCGCACGAAAAGACTACACCTAGGTATCAGGGGCGTAGCCAGGGGGGGGGGGGGGGCTTATGGGGCTTCAGCCCCCCCCCCCCCCGAAATTTTTTCGTGTTGTGATGTATCGCCGACCAAAAGAGCTAGCTGCGCCGGAAATCAACCTGGATTTTTTTTCTAAAATTGCTTTTGGCAGTCGAAAAGACACTTCAGTGTTAACATTGCGGACCCCTGGCGGTCCTGTATCTGGCTGTGCAGCGCATGATACCGCAAGAAATATTCTGCAAAAGAAAGCGTAGTGCCTTGTATTGCCCTGTTAGCGGTGTCACCGCGAAGGAGTAATTATTGTTGACATGCAGGACGCTCTGGATTGAGATACATAGAAGGAGCCTCCAACAAACCTCAAATAGCGGACCGCAGTAACGAAATTTAGTCCCACAAGGGCCGGGACAGTGAAGATGGTGGATTCCGGGGGGGGGGGGGGGGGGGGCTGAGAGTTTCAATCAAAATGTCACCAAACGTTGCCTCTTGAAAGAATAAAGTAATCCTTTCCTGCATTGGTCATTTCAGAAGGGTATTTGACGTCAGTTCTCGGAAAAGATATCGATACTGATTTTCAGAATGACTAAAATTTGGACGCCAATTGTGAAATATGGAGTTTTCGTTCCACGGTGATGTTGCAACTTATCATGAGCGCCTGGGGTGCCTCGCGCACACGCACAAAACACTTGAGACCAGTCCCGTCTCTGTAGCTTACCTGAACAAAGAGCTATTATACGTAAGCGAGAAAATAATGCAAATACTATTTAGCAAACTCGCAAGGCTATTCTGTCTGAAGGTGCGGGCCGCTAGCAAGGGGTCTGCGGGCCGCGTGTTTTGTCCCGGCAATGTACTGTATTTTTAGAACAAAAGGCATCTACTAATTTGAGCTGCTACGGTATGCCGATCAGCGGGGGGTACATCCCCCAGTGGATAAGTAAGGGCGGGGGGAGAGCACCCTTGATTCACTCCTTAACTGACCACTCTGACCTCAAAGTTGCTCTGATACATTCAGTGTTGCCAGTGAGCTGGCATTTTTGAGGTCAATCTTTGGAATACACCCGAATTTTTTTCCCTGTCCGACAAGCGAATCCACATCGACGACGCTGCTAAGGAGACTATAATGTACTAGCAATCCTGCTTTGCCAAACTTACTTCTTTCTAACGGTGATAGTGCTTTGAACAACCCTCTTTCGGCCAAAGCATGATGACTGTCGTGCTATATATGGGCCGTTTTTTTTTTCCTTAAAGAACCAAATCAGAAAAGGGCTAAATTTCACGGGAGCGCAAAACGTGCTAAAGTATATTTCTGTTTTGAACGAATTGTAATCTAAATTACGACGATTCCTCATCGTAACGTGAACTCGAAATGCAGTTATTAATTTTTAAAAAAATCCGCGAAATCCCTTATCTGCTTGGATCAAACGTAGTCGGATCAATTAAATCAGTGCTGCTTCAACAAACACGACCAAAACAACCAACGTGACCGGGTCTAATCTGTTTCATTTGGGTCCTAGTGGCTGGCCTATTGTATTGCTTTCAATCAACAACCTTTGCACTGCGTATGATAGCCTTCTTTCACTCCGAGACGGTATATTTGAAATAGAAGACAACTGAAATGAAGATATTGGGCACCGCTTTATTCCTTGAAGAAGAAGCGGTCCGAAATGGCGTGAAATCAAATAAGCTAAGAAGAAGACGAAGAGCTGAAACAGTTTTCAGGCTACTAACAAATAAATAAATAAACGAACAAGCAGACAGACAGACAAACAAACAAGCAAATAAACAACCAAGCATTTTTCTGAAGGCCTGAAGATTCCAAGAACGACAAAACGCTGCGGGCACTCCAGAATGGTACGCATTTTGCCTGCTAGTACCACTCGCTCTACAAGTCTAGTTATCGTCGTTACACCAATGCAACAAAAGGCAGCACCGACGGAAGCACAAGCATGGTGTTAATGTTGTCGCAAAATATTGCTGTATCGTTCATTTGCTGCTATTTAGACTTCTTTTACGAGCTATGTCAAGCCCAAATGAAATGTTACAATCTCTAAAAGCCAAATACAAATTTTACTCTGGAACACCGACGATAGTAGGCTACATAAATTTTAGCCGCAATATAGATTTGAGGTATTTTGGTGACATGAGCGCACTGGCGAAAAAATTAGGGGACCCTTAAGCTTCGCCTATGAGAGTTGAACGCGATAGCGATATCCCGTCCCTACTGCGTACTTCAATCACTTAGTGCATACTATGTAATGGGTAGTATATGCTTTAAACCAGGAGAAATTATGCTCGGCAAATGTGGGAAATGTTTTCGAACTTGCTATGCACCCACTACGTGGTGTTAAGGGAATACGCGCAGTAAGGTGTGTGCCGTTTGTAATGGGTGGCTGGCTTTAAACTATGGAATCGTTATGATAGTCACATATTCTGACGCCCGATGGCAATGTACGCTTGTACCACGCAATATTCCTGCGATATTACATGTTATATTGCGAGGCCTATATAAAGGACGCTTGCGTTTGCGAAGCATGGAAGTTATTTTCACTGCATTTCCAAGCAGAGGAAGTTATTTTCACAGTATTTCCAAGCAGAGGCATGACTGTGTGGTAGAACACCTGCTTGCCACGCAGACGACCCGGGTTCGATCCTCACTCGGACCCGAAAATTTTTATTAATTTTATTTGCATCTTTCTCGATTTTACGGTCACGGACAAGATGATGATTTTTCGCTCACAACCACCGACGCCGACGCCGGGATTTCTGCGAAACGAGCTCTTTAACGCTATCGCGTTAAAAATGTTGGAGCTGGCCCGACCATATTGTCCGTAGCAAAAAACTGCGTTTTTTCCAGTTTCAGTTAAAGCGGACTTGGCTTTTTTTAGAAGAAAAGCGCGACACATGTATGATCTGGCTAGAATAGTTCCAATTCTACCGCGCTGTTCTTTCGAGTTCAGTTAGCCCGGCGTTTTGCAATACTACTACTAATAATAATTTGGGGAGTTTGACACGCCCAGAACCGCGGTAGGGTTATCAGGCACTTCGTAGTAGAGGACTACGAAAATTTCTAGTGCTTGTGTTCCTTAACAAGCACTTAAATCAGGAAGGCTCGCGCACTTACAGTGGCCTCAAGCATTTCGTCTCCATAAAAATGCCACCGCCGTGGTCGGGATGGAACCCACATCATTTGTGTCAGCAGTCGAGCACCGTAACTACTGTACCACTGGGGTGGCTTGCGCTTTGAAAATTTCGTTTGCTTTGTATTTTTTTTTGTCTTTTATAAATGCGAGTACCATGAGGTCAACAAAAATCTATATTTCATGTGTATTCCATAGAACCACAGCTGTCTATGTGAGCTACGTTCTGTCGTGACTCATCAGCGTGGAATGTTTGGGATAAGTGGTGTTGAAAGGTCCTGCTTAAAAAGTAATATCTCATAAAGCACGTGAATGGATGTCTATACAACTGTGGAAACGAAGCAGTATGATAGGGGCTCATTCGAAAAACATCGCGTCGTCTAAGTTGCATCAGGCAGCATCCTATATTCCAAAGGAAATTTTACATTTCACTTCTGGTTCTAGTCACTCGTTCGCGGTCAGAGAAACAGGTCATAATTTCGCTAACCGGCAGTTCATCTCAGCAATAAATGCACCACGCATTATTACGTTCGCAATCAGTGTGAACGCCTGCTTTGTTTTCATGCAAAGAAATGCTATTAGTTGCACTTTCTAATAAGAAAGCATAGCAGTATATTTTCAGTGGGGCGTCAGGTGGAAAGGTGTATAAAACTGTCTGGCGGGTAGACAAATTACGTATTATTGCGTTACAATGTGCACTGTCAGAAAATAAATTTGATTACTGTGTCTATGACAAAGCTTATTTATTTATTTATTTATTTATTTATTTATTTATTTATTTATTTATTTATTTATTAGTACCTCAAATGCCCCGTGAGGGGTATTACATGAGTGGTGGGTATAACTATTACATAATGGTTTCTATTAATGACTTGAAGGATGTATGGCTGGAGTGGTGCACCACGTCGGCAGGAAGACGATTCCAGTCCTTTGCAGTCTGAACGAAAAATGAGTTCATGTGGGCGGTAGTGCGGGCTGCCGGGGGGATAAACTGCTTTTGGGTGGTCATGACGGGATGAAGAACGATGCAAGGGTTCGATATTAGCCTGTTGACGTAAAAGGTGATAGAACTTATGAAAAGACATAATCTGGCAGTTTTGCGGCGCTGCTCAAGGGTTTGAAGATGAAGACATGACTTGAGTTCGGTGACACTGGTGTGATAAGAATAGTCTGACAGAACAAACCTAGCGGCACGATTTTGTATGGATTCCAGCGCGCATGAAAGGTTAGTTTGATGTGGGTCCCAAACTGAGCAAGCGTATTCAAGTTTTGGCCGAACAAGTGTTAAGTATGCTAGTAGTTTTACCGGGGGAGGAACAAGGCGCAGGTTACGACGCAAATAGCCAAGCGTGCGATTAGCCGAGTTTGTGATGTTAGAGATATGGACGGACCAAGTAAGGTTATTGCATAAGTTAACACCAAGGTATTTGTATGTAAGTCTGCTAGACTTCTGTAAGTCTGTGTAAGTCTGCTATGTAAGTCTGCTAGACTTAATGTCTATCTATGTAAGTCTGCTAGACTTAATGCTGCTCTTCGTTATCGTATTCTTCAATAGTAATCTGGCAGATTTCGCGGGCGAGCTTATTCTAACAGTGCGAAGTATAGCGGGTAAAAAAAAGAACATGTGCGCACAGCATGAAAAATTGATTGGAACACCGTTTTCAACAGATTTTGATCAATTAGCTTCTTGAAACTAAGATAATTGTAGTGAATTATGATCGATCCATTACGTAGATGGACCTCCAAACACGAGCGGAAAAACAGGAGCATTCAATTGCACAGCAAAATATAGTCAGGTTTAAATTTAGTGCATAATTTTCTATTATAATTTATATCTTCAGTAATAAATTTGTCTTTTCTAAATGGCTTCTTCACATGACTCAACTTAAATGATCGAGTGATTGTAACGTAAATATACGAACTTTCCGACATGAAGCTTTGATATTCCTAAGTCGGCGAAAGATTTATTTCCAGTAATCATGCAAAAATACATGACGATTGCAGCGCGTGAGAGATGCTGGTGGAACTATTGCTCAAGGTTAACAGCTGGAGAGGAAAATTATGAGGGCATTCTTCTCAGGAAACGTGTGATACAGCAACGTCATGTCAATAGAATTAAGCGCGATATGTAAAGTTTCGGTAGCAATAGAATGCCACTTAAACAACGTTCACTTTTGCGAATGGGTCCCGAAGAATGTACTGCGTTTCCACAGTTGCATACAGCGCCGTCATGCAACTAAGACAACATTTAAAATGCTGGAGCAGCAAATACGCATCTCTGTCATATATTTATTTTTTTATTTACAAATACTGCAGGCCCTTCTCGGGCCCAAGCAGGAGTGGGTACATGAATATACAAAACAATACAAAAAAAATTACAACTATCGCCTACATACATTGCACAATACATGTTTGCAATCAATAAGCCAAAAAATGTGCTTCGCAATTCGGCACTTAACAGTAACAGAACAGTAAGAAAACATGCACTTGCAACAATTCAACACATCGGGGAAATGTATGAACAAGGCTAAGCAACACATAAGACTATGCAATAGACGAAAAAGCATACGCAAGAAGCAACTATATGTATACTTTCATTGCGACACTGTATGAAATAATTTTACACCTCAAAAGAAATGTTATTCAATAGCTGAACAAACGATTCTGTTGTGTTAGCGTTAACTACTTCCTCTGGTAATTTATTCCAGAGTGAAATTGCATGAGGAAAAAGAGAATATTGATGTGTGTTAATATTACTGAACGGTTGTTTAACTGTTTTGTTGTGGTTTGTACGACCAGACCGAATAGTAGGTTCATTTAAGTAGCTTTCTCGCGGTATTTTGTAGTGACCGTGGTACATCTGATACAAAAATTTGATGCGAGATACAGTTCTGCGATGTGA
This sequence comes from Rhipicephalus appendiculatus, assembly GCA_030522465.1. NCBI lineage: Eukaryota > Metazoa > Arthropoda > Arachnida > Ixodida > Ixodidae > Rhipicephalus > Rhipicephalus appendiculatus. The sequence goes on from JALIZH010014715.1 coordinate 97,470, forward strand.
CAGTTTCTTCAATTTTGCCCTGTCACGAAGAAGGGACACGCTTGAAAAACGCGAATATGTGGTGTATATGAACCTCATGGCTAAATTTTGCACTCTTTCTATTTTTTTATTAAGTATTTCTGATGCGGGCTCCAGATCAGATCCGCATATTCTAATTTTGGTATGACGAGAGCTTTGTAGGCTGTTAATTTTGTGGTCGATGAGGTACGGCGCAATTTACGTTTCAAAAATGCCAGTTTTTTCAGCGCGTTGCTGCAAACGTTCTCTATATGGGGTGCCCAACTTAAATTGTTTGTGAGTGTAACACCCAAATACTTCACTTGCTGGGTTTTCTTAATATAAGCATTATTAATTGTATAAGCAAATTCTAAGGGTTCTTTTTTGTTGGTAAAGGTAATACTTGCCGTCTTCGAAGTATTAAGCTTCAAGCCCCATGTTTCACACCATACACTAATTGAGTGCAACGCATCACTGAGTCTAACTTGATCGGAGTGCTGAGTTACATTAGCATAAACAACACAATCGTCTGCAAATAGTCGGATCTTCACAGGCGATTTGACAGACAAATAGATATCATTTATATAAATCGGGAACATTAACGGACCGAGCACAGACCCTTGTGGTACTCCCGAGTGTACATCCAGTGTATCAGAAACAGAGTCATTAACAGCCACGCATTGTTTTCTTGAGGACAAATAAGATGCTATCCATCGGACGATATTGTGTTCAATGCCCATAGATTGCAGTTTAGTTACTAAATCAGCATGCGGAACAACATCAAACGCTTTGGAAAAGTCCAAAAACACTGCATCAACTTGACCCCTCAAATTCAGTGCATTTAAAAAATCATCCGTTATCTCAGCTAACTGTGTTATTGTGGATAAACCAGACCTAAAGCCATGTTGATTTGCATGAAGTAAATGATTATTCTCTAAATGTGTCATAATTGCTTTAAATAAGATATGTTCTAGCAGTTTACAAGTTGTGGATGTTAAGGAAACTGGTCTGTAATTATTTAATTCTAAACGGGAACCGGACTTGTGAAACGGAACTATCTTTGCAGAGCGCCAGTCATCGGGTACCACACAGGATTCTAAGGACGCTTTATATATTACATATAAATACTCTGCTACCCGGATTGCGTACCTGTTGAGAAAAACATTTGATATTTTGTCTGGACCTGTTGACTTTTTTATGTCTAAATTACGCAAAAGACTAAGGATACCGTTTTTGCTTAAACTTACTTCAGGCATCGGTTGACGAAGCGTGTAGGGTTGCAAGTGTGCGTGCGACGCTTCCAAAGTAAAAACAGACTGAAAGAATCCGTTGAATTCATTGGCAATGGTAAAAGGATCGTCTATGTCTATGCCAGATGTTCTGATCTCTGTGATGCCGCTTTTATCTTTAGATAAATATCGCCAAAATTTTCTCGGTTGTTCCGACATGAACGAAGTCAAGGTGCAAGAAAAGAACTGGTCTCGCGCAGCTCGCACGTTATCTTGAAAAGTGCGTACTAGACTTAGAAGTTGTTTCCTGTCGCCGCGTTTTCGAGAGCGTTTTATCTTGCGTTTCATATGTATTAGATTACGATTCATCCACGGGTACTCCCTGTTGATACGCTTCTTTTTTAAAGGCACGTAGGTGCTTTCACAATGAATGACCATCTCTTTGAACTTTGACCACAGCTCATTAACGTCATTTGTCTCATAAAAGGAAGGGAATAAGGATTCCATATAACTAAGAACTCCATCATCATCCGCATGAGTATAGTCTCTCACAAATGTGTCAGAAGGTTTAACATACGATCGCAAGCCCGAAACAGGACACTCAAGAACAAGTAACTGATGATCAGATATCCCATCCTTGACACAGACGGAGCAATCTGGAAGCGACGTACTTGCAAACACAAGGTCAAGTATAGAAGAACTGGAAATTCTTGTGGCATCGGTAACTAACTGTGTTAAGGAAAATGTAAACGCAGTTAATAGTAACGATTCAGCACTTTTGAAATCTTTGCCGTCATGAGAAAGGCTGCACCAGTTAATGCCGGGAAGGTTGAAATCACCTGTTATAAGGATATTTGAACGCGAATTTGTATTTTGCAACAAATAATCATATAATGGATCTAAGTATTCGGGAGGAGCGTTCGGTGGACGATAGACTCCTCCCAATATTATAGTTTTACCAAAAAAACTTTAATTTGCACCATATGCTTTCGTGATCACTGATGCCATTTAAACGTGTGAATTTAATGTTATTTTTAATCGCAATTGCAACTCCGCCACCCCTCGATTCTCTGTCTCTACGGATGAGCGTGTACAAAGGATGTATTATTTCTGAATTTTGCACATCGGAGTGAAGCGACGTTTCAGTGATCACCAATACATGTGGTTGAGAAGTCAAAATTATATCTTCCAGGCTCTGTATCTTATTCACTACACTGCGTGCATTTAGCGAGATAAGCCGGAGCGTCTTGACGGATTCTCGTCATTTGTTATCGCGCTTACGCGTGTTCGCACGTGTGGACCGAGAAGAGGACAGTTCGGGTTGCGCAGGCGCAGTGGTTTTGGACACCTCTACTCTGCAATTGCGCAATGCGTCCCATACGTACAGCCTGCCATCAACTTTGAGCTTATCAAAACGAAGGGAAAACCTTAGAACCACTGCTCCTTTCTTCAGCGGCGGAACGCCATAATTTTGCACGAATATCCCGAACGTTTTTTGAAAAATCTTCCGATATAGTTATTTCCGTGCCCCTTAATTTGAAGCAGGATGACATAACCTTAGATTTGTCCAGGTAGTTAACAAATCTCAAAATGACAGGACGACTTCGCTGTGCGTTTTTTGGTCCGATTCGGTGAATGCGCTCTATGGAGTCTACTTCGACACCTAGAATCTCTTTAAAAATTTTTTTGTTAACTTTCCGCTCCAGTTCTTCAGAGTCCTCCCCTCGATCTTCCTTTACTCCATAAACTACAATGTTGTTGCGACGACTTCTATTTTCGAGGTCATCTACCTTTTCGGCTAACTCAAGAACTAGTTTGTTCGTGTTACTGCAAGCTTCGTCCATTTTTTCCAACTTTTGCTCACATTTCTCAATTCGGCCCAGTTCTTTCTCAATATTGGTAATCCTGGTTTGAATATCTTCGACTGTTGATTCTACCTGTTTCAAATTAGTAGTTAGCGAAGCCAGAGTCTTATTTGTCTTCGTTTGCTCTTTCAAAATGTTAAGTAATTGACTGTTTAACTGTGTCTCAGATTCCGAGTCGGAAGAGGGACCAGGATTCAGTTCTATGTCTCCGGATGTTAGTAGTAATAACCTGATCACATGCAAACAGTCACACAATAGACCGAGCAAAGACTGTGGGCTTGGCAACACCGTCAATGTGACCGAATTATCTCTAATAGAAGAAATTGAGTACTTTTCACCAACCTGGACAAAAAGAATCGGGATCAGCATCCGTCTGCTAGCGGTGTCACCAAGCCCACTGAAAGAATCCTGCGAGAGCCTCCAGTATTTATGCTTGAATTGGTCGCTATCCGATGATGTCACCGAGCTGATACGCTGATACGCTTGATGCACGTGGATCGCAGTTTCTTGAAGGAGCCATGGCGGTGGCATGGCGATCAGGTCAGCCGGCGCATGCTCGTCGGAAGTCCGCTCGAACGCAGCGTCAGTGGATCCCACGGCGAAATGCGCCCGCCAGGCGATCTGGACAAAAAGAATCGGGATCAGCATCCGTCTGCTAGCGGTGTCACCAAGCCCACTGAAAGAATCCTGCGAGAGCCTCCAGTATTTATGCTTGAATTGGTCGCTATCCGATGATGTCACCGAGCTGATACGCTGATGCGCTTGATGCACGTGGATCGCAGTTTCTTGAAGGAGCCATGGCGGTGGCATGGCGATCAGGTCAGCCGGCGCATGCTCGTCGGAAGTCCGCTCGAACGCAGCGTCAGTGGATCCCACGGCGAAATGCGCCCGCCAGGCGATCTGGACAAAAAGAATCGGGATCAGCATCCGTCTGCTAGCGGTGTCACCAAGCCCATATATATATATATATACATATATATATATATATATATATATATATATATATATATATATATATATATATATATATATATATATATATATATATATATATATATATATATATATATATAGTGTTGACATGCGAGCCCCCCCCCCGAACAAAATTCCTGGCTACGCCACTGCTAGGTATTTATATCTGACTGCTCTTTTTACACGTTCATTGTTTAAAATATACTCTGTCTGCATGGGTTTCCGCTTCCTTGTTCGTATTACAACCTTGAAGCTTGTTGTGATAGACGTAAGCACACTTTACGAGGTTACTGCCACTGATGTGAGTGCGCTCCTTTTGATTGATGATTCTCAGCTTTGAAAATGCCGTTTGAACGCTGAGAGTGCACTTTTAAAATCGGAGTTTATCGGATAAATCCGAATTGCCAAACATGTTACCGGCGAGTGTTTATCGGATTTTTTTCGGATTTATCCGAAAACACGGAGCTCTACCTATGGCGTAAACAGGGGGACACCGTCTGAACAGCGGGTTCCCCGACTCATGTTTCGTGCATTGTAGGTGTGCCGTGGGAGAGTCGACGATCGGAGCGGAGGCTCAGCTAGTGCGCACCGTCCTGTCAAGGCCCCTAGGGAGGATTCCGTTCGCACTGTGAATTTTCTATATAACCTCATTATTGCAAAAAACAAAAGCAGAACAGTGAGCGATTTTGTATTTTCTTCCACAGACCGCCATAAACAAGACGATGGATTCCTCATGGCTCGACGAAATGACGAAGCACGTCGGCATGCAGAAGTTGCGTAGCGTCCGCACCAAGCTGTGGCCTGCACCAGAATTCCTTGCTAATGAGGTCCTTGAAGACACATACAGCGAATTCCCGGACAGCAATAGCACCTCTTTCACAAAACTCTGGGTCGCGACGCGACGATTTGGAAGGCGTCTTCTGGGCACCAAGGCCGGATTTCTCGCGCATAGCTTAATAGAAAGCACTGCACTGCCCTTCGTCCAGTACCTGCACCTGCTGAATGAAGTGAGGCTATCTGTGGGTGCCCTGGCTCCTCCCCTGTACTACCCCGAAGGCACCAAGTCCATGCTGTACGGAGGCCTGGCATTCATCTACGCCAAGAGCCTGATTGACGCGCTAGACAGTGAAGCCACCAAAGTGAGTACCACCAGCCAACACCACCTACCTGTTCGTTTCCCAAGAATTCAGTGTTAGCCAGTGACAGAACACTTGTGGACTACTAACACTACTAGCGTTCAGGATAATACATCTGGCCTACCAGTTCACAGGGAGAAAAAGGATAAAACGGATGCTTGGGTGAGTTGTCTCATTCTTAGGAAAGATAAAACAGCGCAAAAGACACATACACACACACTCACACACTCATGCACACACACGAACACACAAACACACACACACAGACACACGAACACAAACAGACACACACTCGCACAAACAGACACACTCACACATATTCATACACTCCCACACATGAACGCACGCACGTACACACACACTGACACACAGTCACACAAGCACTCACACACACGCATGCGCACGCAGACGCACACAAGCACACACACACTTACGCACTTACGCACGCATACATACACACACAGAGAGAAAGATATGTGCCTCCGTCTTTCTATGTATTCGGCCTTTTTTGCACATTTTTATCTTCCCTCTGGAAATAAGCAAATGAAAATGCCCAGTTTCCATGTGGCAATATATATTTACTCATTTATTTATTTCAAGGTACCTTTCAGGCCCCATGGAGGTCATTGAGTAGTATGGCACCGCACACAAATTAGAACTGGAAACCGATGCATAAGCGCCAAAAATGTTTTTTGCATGCTGTCTTTCAAAGCATTAGCGCAGAAACGATGCAATTGAAGCTCCAATATAGAAACTATAGAAAAAAAAACATGGTTGATCCCTCTGTCATAGGAATCGGTATAACACGTAAGTGAAACCTGTCCTTACAGAAGTAGTTGAATGTTTACTGTACATTGATATTAGAGAGCGTCCACAATGTCTGTTGGTGTTTGACTGTTATAGCACCGTTTAACGTGGATGCATCCACGTTGACGCTTGGTGGTACATCTGCGACTAACGTCCATGATCAATGATTAAAAAAACCCTTGTGATCATAGGTGCTTGCGGTAGCTGTACGGTGAGAGTGGAATCATAGAAAGCGGTGTGACAGCTAGAAGAGCGTCACTGATTGGACGCCGAACTTGGTCTAAGGTGGTCTACTCGCGGCATGTTAGAGTTATTGAACAACGCTGCCCGACCAGAGGGAAACGCAACACGCGTTGTGTCTTCCCCATTGGCCGGCTGCGATTTTTCGCGGGCAACGCGGAGTTGCGGCCACGTGAAGCACTCACGCGTCCCAGAGCTATTTTTTGAATGGACGGATGCTATAAGTGAGGCCGATGCTAGGCGTAAGAACGCCACCTGGCAGTGTGTTAACGCGTCGACAAAATTGCACTTTTCCTATTCGAAACGCGCTGAATGGGACGGACGCGTAGAAATGATGCTTTGAAGGAACTTATCGTGGATTTCACGGTCATAATGCAGTACTTCACTTTAGTTAGAGCACTGTGAGAGGACACTGGTAGATATAAAAGACTTGTTTTTAAAGGCTACACGGTATGTGACCGTGGCGCAATGGGTAGCGTGCCCGGTATCTATTGTCGCTGACCAAGAGGTCGTAGGTTCGATTCCCGTTGACGGAACATTTTTTCTTTGTCTTCTGATCAGGCGTATTTTTTCGACGCCATTTCCGTGACGGAAGTACGTCACTCAAATCTTGGTGGACCCCGGCATAAAACACTTTCGTGTTAAAAGGCGGCGTGGTGGGAACGCGCCCTAGGGTAGGAACCCGACAAGAACCCCGCACTGCTTATTAAGATGATGGAAGTTCTGTAACTTACTTCTATACGCGGCTTGGCCAAACATTTTACCAAATTTATTTCATTTCCTTTCCGCGTACTTCATATCGTAGTTTTGGGAAGTAGAGCCCCAGGTGTTATGACTATCCTTTCCGCGTACAGTTACTGAGTAACCTCCTCTTCATCAATCAATCAATCAATCAATCAATCAATCAATCAATCAATCAATCAATTTTATTTTATTTTCACACTGAAAAAGAGGAGACAGGACTAAAAGCTAATACAGCTTGACAGCGGTCCTGCCCCCTTTTACAAATGACAGCAGCACATTGGAGAAATATAAAGAATAAACGCGACACACTTAAAACAAAATAGTACGCGACACAAAATACATTTTAAATTGAAGAAAAAGCATATTTATACATACACAAATAAGAAGTTGTACCTACGAATGAAAATGTCCACGCGTATACGGTTGAAATCAGATTGAGGTTTTTGCCAGACCAACTGAGCTCACTCCGAACGAGGACGCCTTTTTTTTCTACTTGCGTTCTTCGTCTTTGCACACGTCTACTTCTATTGCTTTTAATCTTACATGTGTATCTTAATTTGTTTGCTCTTGTTCCGCATTACCTTCGCTGTCTTTACAGGCCTGTGAAATCGCATCCACTGTAGCCTACACTCTAAGGCAAAATTACCCGAAAGAGGAGTAACGGAGCCCAATAGGCGCGCGCGATGAACGGATAGACCGCTGAGGAGTAACCACGGAGAGATGCGTGCCGTGTGCAAACCAGTTAGTCTCCAAAGGCACCAAAGGGATGAACCGCGCGGGAGATACGTCACGTGTGCAAACCGTTGTCAAGGAAACTAACCGTCCTCCTCGCTCTTGGTCAGTCTTCTCACTTGTTTTCATGGAGGCGCGTTGGCGGTTGTGTCGCGCTCGGAGAGTTCGACGATTTGGGAACTACGCCGCGGTGCCTTGGATAAACACGTATGCCGCGTATGCGTGGATGAGCGTGCGGTGCTGCTTTTACGTTTTCGCCGCAACCATGAAGTTTGGAGCTGGTCTCGACACGCCGAGACGCCGCGCTGTACTTTTCCGGCCACGGTGCGCTGGCGTAGCAACGGCACTGCGTCGACACCGGCTGGGAATGGCGGCCGAGAAGACATAGGCCTATCGGATCCATGAATTCAATCCGACTCTGGGCAGAAGTTGGCGCTGGATTATTTCACAAGTAAATGATCATCCTTTATTTTTCCGTACCTGTCGTTTGCACGAAGCGCATCGCGCTAGTTGGCAATGGGCTCGATCGTGTTGTATATATCGCGCGCACGAAATGCACCGCGAAGGTCAGCTTTGGCGTCCGCTCGCCTGTGCTTTGTGACTGCCTGAAAATTGGCCGCCATTGCCGTCGGCCGCCTGGACGCTCTCGCCGCGGTGATGAGCTGCGGGCTCGCGATATTGGGCACAGGCCTCGCCGCTGCGGTGCGACTCGTCCAAAACGCATTGCGGTTGCCGTCAGCGAGCTCGGTTGTATGTCGCGCGCTTGAAGTGCACCGGCAGCTGGCGGGTGCTTTAGCTAGCCGACTTTAGCTGTGCTTCGGAACTCTGTGAACAGTTTTCGCCATTACCGTTGGCTTCCCCGTCAATCGGTCGCAAGCAGCTAAGCGCCGTTCGTGGCGGCGGCCCCCGCGTTCGCTCATTGTACTCTGCCGCTCGATCCTGTGAAAATTTGTCGACATTACCGTCGGCTTCCGCCACTTCCGCGGCGCTCGCTCGAAAGCAGCTCAGTGCCGTTCGTGGCGGCGGTTCCGCGTTCGCTCGCTCCTCTGTTCGAGGTTCGCTGGCGGCAGAAGCTCCGCGTTCGGCCCTGCGTTCGCTTGCTCGAGCTGTATACGGCGCCGCTCGCAGAGAACTCGCCGACTCGTTGGCGGCTCGGCGGTCGCGGCGCCTAGGCATGATGGCTGCGGCTGCCGCACTTTAGCTGTTGCGCTATGCGACTCGAAATGCGTTTTCGAATATGTATGACATCGCGGTGGAAATATTTGCATGCCATATTTTAGACGTGCGTATTTATTTCACCTTGCACGTATTTGCCATGTGCGTGTATCTTCCTCACTGTCTCATGTGACGTAACTGTTTGCAATCTTTTTGTGCAGACGTTGTCCACTACGTGCAGAAGGCTGCGTGCGCTTGTGCGTGCAATGCCAGTCATCTGTCGCTTCCGTTAGAGCAGCTTGACCAAGACGACTGTACGAGATATGACAACGCGGCTGGACCTGAATTTGACATCTGGCAGCGAATTCACTGAAAGAATGCAGAAACTTAATATGTATATAGAAAAATAAAACATTTAATTGCCTCACTTTTGTCTTTCGTTGTTGCATTGACTGCGAAAGCAGTGAAACAAGCATGTCTAAATATTTTTTTCGCGTGTTCTTTTCCGCGCCATTTGTGGCTCACTGCGGAGAAAAACACGCGAGAAAAGTATTAAGCCTTGCAGAGAGTAACTGTGCAAAATCATCCCTGGGGATTAACGCATCATTTGAACTGAGGATAAAAAGTTCATCCCAGTGGAGCATTTGAGTGGACCAACCGTTCGTCCGGTGAGGTGCAACCGTGGGGACTAACGGTTGAACCGGTAAGGGGTAAATGTGAGGACTAAATGTTAGTCCATTGAGGTGCAACTGTGGGGACTAACGGTTGCCCGCGAAGGTGTAAATGTGAGGACTAAATGTTAGTCCCTTGAGGTGCAACTGTGGGGACTAACGGTTGCCCACGAGGGTGTAAATGTGAGGACTAAATGTTAGTCCCTTGAGGGGACTAACTGTTAGACCCGTGCCGTTAGTCCTTAAAGGGACTAATGGTTGTGGCAGTCCCATTAGTCCCCAAGAGGACGAACGGCACACCCTTTTAACACCCTTTTGCCTTAGAGTGTAATATTGATTCTTAGGTTTTTCACTGAATATTCATCATGGTTTGACCGCAATTTTGTGGCCACGCAGTGCTAAACGATTTCCGTCAAGTTGAAAACTTTATCTCAGAGAAGGCGAAAAGGAAAAGGATCTAGAAATCTGAATAGCGGGACCACCCAAACTAGCCGAATCGATGAAGAACGCTAGTGGGCTATGCTCATAGGTCGGCAAGCTCACTCAACAGTCGACTTCGGTGAGTCTGGGTCCGAGTGAGCCCTAAGCGCAAAATAAATTTGAGTCTGAGTGAGCTCCGCTTGTCTGCCGACCAACGGCTATGTCTCACGTCATTCTTCTCTGAGAAATTTAACAACAAAGATTCTTCACCGTTGTGCGTGATTGTGTCAAAGCACTCCACTTGGTCACGCTATTTGGCGGTCATCCTGCAGAATGGCTTGAAGCTCCTTACTGTAAGTGTTCAATAGATATTCCGCAGCCGTTTAGGTCTAGCGGTTGTCCTGTCTCTTTCTCTGGTGTCCTTGTACGTGTTCGCTCGTAATATGGAAGCCTTCTGTTTAGGTTTTCCCAAGTTCATGGGTAACACGCGTTTCTGAGACGCAGGACAAGCCGTCTCGGTCCACGTCACATACATTATTGCTCCCCACATGAGGCATCCCTTCACTAGCACAAAGAACAGATGTTCGGGGAAAACAATGACAACTTTCTACGAAGCTAAGCATTTGTGTTTAATTAAATAGGCCACGCGATCCTCTACATTTTTTTTTTCACCATAACGGAAGAGCCAGCTTCGGAGACCGCTTCTCGCGTTCTATGGCAGCGGCCCACTACTTCGACGGCCTTTGCAAACAGAAAACCGACGAAAGCTTATACTCCTATCCTGCGCAAGAAACCGCGACGCAAATCGTTTTCGTTTTTCTTCTTTACACGACGGTAAACAGCACACCCGCCAGCGAAAACAGCGGCAGCTGCGGTAGACAAGATGGCAAACCTCCCGACAATAGCGCCCCCACATTTTGTGACGTCAGGCGCTGACGTACCTCTGTAGTTAAGTGCATGGCCTCCAATCGTAGAGTTAATATAGCAGACTCTGGAGGAAAAAGCTGGGCCGATAGAGCGATAAACACAAGAGCACCGACGTGTTAGTACATTACAATTGTTGCCATTACAACAATTTAGACAAACGCTGAAATTAGTGCTTTACACGCTCGCATACTCGCAATACTAATCACAGAAAAGCGTTTTCACGCATTACAAGCGGGTGGAAATCGATGTTTGTTTCGAATACTTCTAGGAAGATCCGATGACTATTTATGCAATTTACTGTGTGCGGAAAGTAGTGCGGGTTTACTAGATGTCGTCACCATATCACTAATATTCGAGAGTGTGGCCGATTGCGCCTGCTTGCGCGTCGTGTGGATCGTAGTGTCTCTTCAAAGCTGCCTTTTCTGTCGTCACGTGCCAACAACTCCGACTTTACGTGACATCTTTAACTGCGATGAAAGCTGAAGGTTTCAGCTGACTATACATTCATGTCGTGTAAATTTGCTTTTGAGTGAAGCTTTCGGGTGGCGCCTCACTCGCATTCGCAACTGCAAGCTGCAATCACCCCTGACACCTTTTTTTTATATTTTTTATGGCTCTCTGCCCTCAAGTAAGGCAGCACCGAGTCGAAAAGGAGGATTTGGATGCAGTTGCCTGTAAGATGTGCCGCTATTGAGATTCGAGGCACCGCGCAACCACGGCATACGCTCTTTGCTTCGATCGAGCTGCGAATTAATCCATCGAGTGACCCTTGTGCCAGCGAACGGGGAAGCTGTATTATTTATGAATTATCGGTAGTGCGCGCCTGCTGAAAACCATGCACACGCAGATGGAAATTTTAGCTGTTATTCGGGCCAGCTACATGGACAGCACTTCACTAACATGCATCGAAACACGCATCACAACACAGCGCGCAGAAACAGCTGGCTTAGGTTGGCAGATTAATACTGATTACTACCGTCTAATCTAGCGAGCATCTCAGGATCTGGCACTGTTCGTATCCTTCCCTCATGGCGGTTATCGTGGCACCCACGCGGTTACAGGTTTCAATGCCTAGGCCCTATAGGGAGCTTTTCCTCTAGAGTCTGTTAATACACAGGGTGCCCCAGCTCTCTTTAGCCAAGGGTTGAAAAACATGTCGACGCTCTGTATGACGATGGGACCAAATGTATGTTGCTTACTATCGTCTGGAGTAAGTCACACTATTTTGTGTTTCCCGCTTAATTGCCTAATTAGGCATGATTAATTAACTAACTTTTCAAGGAGCGAAGCTAGCCAGAAGTTCTATGGAGAAAAAATTGAAGGACACTTTGTACATTCCAAAGTGTGTTCGGCGAAAGCTTGTGGCCATTCGACTGACTATGCCATGTCTTTTTTTTTTTTTACACACTCAATGGGATGGCACACAAACGAAAAGTGTGCGTGTTTTTCTTCTTTAATTTTTTACCGCGAATAGCAGCGAGACGCGAGACTAATCTGCCTCCGTTTTGCATGCGTTCGTATTCTTGCGCCTTGCAGACGCCATCGTGCAGACGCCATCCGCATTCCAGCGCTTAAATTGACGGACACGTTGTAAATTCCAAAGTGTGTTCGGCAAACGCCTGTGCCCATTGAGACGAGGTCGGTCAGAATGGAACGCGATGCGCGCATCTCCCTCCTTGCATGACTGGACACGCTGGGCACAGCGACGCTACGCAAGCAACGCGCGAGCGCTATAGAGTCCGCCGCGACCGGGGTCCGTTTGCGCGCCCCGGCGGCCACCTGGCACCTTGCCGGGGCACGGACGCACGGACGGACGGAAGGACGTGAGCATGAGACATTAAAGGCTTTCGCTTTAAAAGTGAAGATCGGCTCGCAGAACGTCCTATTGGACAGTTTGTAGTTCTATATCTGTTAATTATTCGTGTTTTTCTGCTTACTACAGATGCCCGCGAAATACAAAATAATGCCAATCATGGCGCTCCTAGGCGCGCCGTGATTGCAGTACTCTCTAACGTTCCGCGTGCAAACGATATGCTTCCCTCACGACGGTCATGACCGCGATAAGCAGAAGCAGCGACTGTCACTTGTGTTGCCACCATGGTTGCCACTAGCAAAGCGTGCGTCACCGCACAGCCACCACCGTCGTTGCCGCCCTGCCGAGGCAGCGCACCCGGCCAAATACTGTGGTCTTTTTCGGACGGAACGTTTGGGAGCGCTGCAATAGCATAAGCGGCCATGTCACGTGGTATTTTTTTTTTTGTATTTCGCGGGCATCTGCAATAAGCAGAAAAACACTAATAATTATTAGATATAAAGTTAAAAACTGTCTAATCGGACGTTTGGCGAACCGATCTACAATTTTTCCGCATATAATTTTTGGCTAGCTTCGTTGCTGCAAAAGTTCGGTAATTAAACATGCCTAATTAGGTAATTAAGCGGAAAACAAAACAGTGTGACTTACTCCAGATGATAGTAAACAACATGCAGTTGGTCGCATCGTCATAGAGTGCGTCGGCATATTTTTCAACCCTGGCTACAGATAGCTGGGGCACCCTGTATAATACGTCTATGCCTCCAATGCAGGATTGCCAGCCGTAGGGTAGTTACCCTACTTGTAGGTTGTTTTCGGAGTTTTTTGGGCAGCGTAGGGTACTAGGGCGGTAATACAATTTTCTTATCAGACGTAGGGTAATTTCAACTTTCCGCTCATCAGCGATCAGCGAAAAATGTCGACGATTGACGCGCGATCTCTGAGGGCGACATTCCAAAATACATCCAAAAACTAAATCTTTCTTCAAATAATGTTGTCGAGCAACTTTTGTAAATCACATGTAACAAGCATAGGGCACAGACCAAAGGTAATACGTCACACATTCCTGCGCTAGCATTGTTGTTTTTTTCCCACGGCTGTTTTTTTTTTCTCCACTCCGTCATCTCCCATACGTTCGTTGCGTGGAGGAACTTTTAAATTTTACGATGGCCTTCGGTTCCATTCACTTAGGCGAAGCCCTTAGAGACTTCATCAAACACAAAAACTGGCCGTTGGCGCCAACGCGAGTGATGCGAAAAATCATGATCACATAATTCGTCACATCATCGTGACGTCACTGTGAAACACAAAATGTGACGTGTATTGATGACGTGATCACATGGCCTCGTCACTTGGTCACAGGTGGGCTGATCCCGGAGGCGCGTGAGGTGCACAAAGCTTGCAATGGCTCCGATCCTGGAGGTAGTGCGAAATTAGTAATTGCACTAGGTCAAGAAGCCTTTCAAGGGCGGGAGATTGGCTGAGGGAAAAAAACTAAACAAAAAGGTCGCCTTCGAGTCATCTTCGGCGAATGCAGCGAACGCAAACATGCGCCAAGGTGGATATCGCCGCATTCAATTACTATTGCATGCTTCGTCGTTTCCTTAACTTAACCATGCATATGCATTTGTCTGCTTTACTGAACCCCGCTTTATAAATATGCGTACTAAGGCAACCCAACCTTGCTTCAAACAGCAAAGCGCTTCCCCTTTAATTATCATAAAATATATCCTAAAACCAGTGTTGTACGGAACGACGTTCCAGGAACTAGTTCCTTTTGTGAGGAACGAAGGAACGCCAACGTTCCATTCAGGATCGGTGGAACTGTAACGGTAACTCGTTACGTTTACGAGAGAACGGCAGCGGGAACGGCGTTACTTCTGTAAACTTTCCACGGCATTGAACTGGTGCACGCACGCAAAACAGGGCGGATGGGTGACTGCGAGAGGCG
>JALIZH010014716.1:0-85946 GCA_030522465.1 Rhipicephalus appendiculatus
CAACCTTTCCAGAAAAACGCATAGTATGTCTCAGTATTATTCACAGCACAAAAGCCCACAAAGATGTCAGTCAGATGCATCTGCCTCTTTGTCTCAGCAAACGTACTTGAGAGAAGTAATATTGTCCGAGGGTCTTATGTCACCCTAGAAAAACTGCATTGTATTTGCAAGAATGAATCATGTAAAGCTATTTAAAAGCAAACCCACTGGAGTGGGGCTTTAAATATTGCGTGTGTTTCATGTAGTAACGTTTGAACTCCTTTAATTTTTTTACGAGTTTGTATGTGCCAGTAAATTCAGCCCCCAACTCTTGAGAAACAGAGCTAGTTCATTACGTCATAAAAATCTGGGATATTAATGGCCAAGATTATTATGTGCTAACGATACGCCGTAGCGGTGGACTGGGGGGATAATTATCTTTAGCTCCAGTTTTAAGGCAAACATAAACTGCAGTGCACGGGGGTATTGAATTCCTTACCATCAAAATACGGCCTTCGCGGACAGCAATCGAATACGCGTTCTGGCGCCTCGCAGCCGGATGAGTCAGACGCTAAGTTGCCCTGGACTATTTGGCTTATGGATAAATTCGTTTTACTTGCGCTTTTTTAAGTGCAAGGCACTTTCATCTGTATTCCATCTGATTTGACTGTACTGAAACAACGAGAGGTAACTGCTGAAGAAGCACGGAAAGCTGCGGCTAACAATTCTGTCGCCCAACACAAGAGAACGAAGCCATATATGATAAGAAATTTTCGCCGATTGAACTTCAAGTCAGTGACTTTGCCTTTACGAGGCGCCATGGTATCCTAGCAAAAGGCAAACTCATTTCCGTAATCAAACGGATTTAGAGGATTCCACGCAAGCTCTAACCAGAACAAAGATATTAACCTCCCCACGTTGCCTTTAGGTCGAAACACAGATACTTTTCACGTTAGCAAACTGCGCTGTCATTTTGTACCTTCTGAATTGAGACTTTCTCGAGGGGAGGGGGGAATAGTGTAATGTATGAACAAAACAATGGTAAGAGAAGCCGACGAGAAAGAAGTGGACTGCATTAGAATAGATGCATTGCATCTAAACCACAATGCGTCTTTGCAGCGTCACACAAACACACACACACACACACACACACGCACACGCACACGCACACGCGCACACGCACACGCACACACACACACACACACACACACACACACACACACACACACACACACACACACACACACACACACACACACACACACACACACACACACACACACACACACACACACACACACACACACACAAAAAGCATTCACGCACGAACGCAAATATATTTATATACCTTGGACATTGCTTCACCACCTTATTTATAATCGCACAGCACGTTTGAACAAGTTTCAAATGCGTAGGCAGTTCCATGCCGACTCGACGAGCAAACTGTCCATCCGTCCATCTCTCTGTCGCACAAGACAGTTGCCGCCTTAAAGAAACTCCAGGCCTGCGCGCAACACGCAGCGTTGTCACAGTGCAAGCAAGAGGAGTAGACGGCAGCGTTTTGGGCTAGTTGGTGATGCATGACTTCAAAGTAATTGCGCCACGCAAACACGGACAAAGGAAGACAAGTACAAACACAGCGCAAACTTTCAACTGAATTTATTGCGCACTGGATATGCTTATGTATTGGCACAGTATACATCACGCATGCGTGCAAATGGACGCGACGCGAAAAAGACCGCGCATGCATACAATGAGTGAAACAAACAGTTACGCGTTAGAAGATCTTAGGAACACAAGTTGTTTATCAGTGAGGGCTAGTGATGGTGAGCTAACGCACATATCACCTAAATTTATCATGGCCTCTGCCTCTGTCACTTCGCGAATTAGCTGCGTTCTGCCGCGTGAAACGATCGTACACAGAGCAAAGGAAAGGAGACAGCCACAATCTCGACAGTGGATCGCCAAAAAACCACCGGTGCCATTTTGACATTGTTGTGGCGTTCACGTAACCGGTCATTGAGGCATCGCCCGGTTTGCCCATTGTATTGCTACCCACTCGAAAGAGGGAGGCCGTACACCACACGTTTGGCACACTCAACGAACTTGTTCCGGTGCCGCTTAGTGGACTTCTTTGGCGGGATGGCATTTGGATCCGTGAGCCTGCATAGCTTCCCGAGCTTATTGGGAACCGAGAACACCAGCTCCACGTTTGCCTTCTGGGCAATCTTCTTCAAGTTATGAGATATCCCATGCATGCAGGGTACAACACCTACTTTGGGGCGTCTGCTGGATGGAGCATCAGTGGCCGGCAATTGCCCACTGGGTCGCGCTCCTCTTAAAATCCGTTCCGCGACCGACACCAGCACGTGTTTGGGATATCCTGCCGCTGACAAATGTTCAATTTGCAGCTCGAAACTGGCGCCCACTACGTAGAACCAAGACTTTCTGAGGGCGTTCGTGAAGCATAAATCGACACTGGCCCGTTTAACAAGCTTTGAGTGCGCGGACATGTATGGCAAAAGTGGTTTGTTGGCTCGCGGCTCGTCATACCAATTTTGGATATATCAAGTTTAGGAAAGGGCCGCTCAAGCACCACGGCCATGGCGTGTAAACCGTAGCGTTCATGACAATTTATTTCTGATTTTCAGGATATGAACAGGCATTCATGTTGGTCATATAGTCTTGTTATGCCATACCAATTTTGGCATAAATCCCATTAACGATCCGGTCTGGAGAGTATAAAGTCGTTGGCGGATAGATAGATAGATAGATAGATAGATAGATAGATAGATAGATAGATAGATAGATAGATAGATAGATAGATAGATAGATAGATAGATAGATAGATAGATAGATAGATAGATAGATAGATAGATAGATAGATAGATAGATAGATAGATAGATACGTTCAAAGTCGCGAAGTTCGCTAAGAAAGGCTACGCATTTAAAACAAAAAAAAATTTGATTTGGATGACGTTAGGGACGATCCCACGACCTCTCGGTTCGGGACGATGGGAGTCGGGTGCTCACTGCGCCACCGACGCTTATGCATGAGCCTTTACAAACGCGCCTTATAGCTTTCACATCTTCTCCCTTTTACAGTGACCTTTTGGCGTGGAGCAGTGTCTCCATCTCACATAATAAGTTCACATACCAACACGCTGTGACTAGCAGACGACGCAAGGCGCGATCAACACGACGAGGTTTTTAAAGACGATAGTCTTTCTTGGGATACTTAAACGCAAAAATTTTGGTCTGGCTGTCTGTCTGTCTGTCCGTAACCCACTACAGCTACTCGGCCAAAGTTTAACTTCTTTCTGAACGCCCAGCCGTCTTGAACTGGTGTTCGTGTTCATATTTGTAAACATATTGAATCAAAAAGCAAATACTACGCATTCCTGAGGCGCAACATTAATAAGTAAGTGTCAGGACGTGTGTTCTTTATTAGAAAATACATAGGTACGCAATTCTAAAGACCCTAGTGTTTTTAGGCTGTCTCAGGCAAGGCAAAACATAGTAGTACGGCCGGCACAAGACTATCGTCTTTCGACGACATTTGCAGCGAAGCAAGCAGATACGCGGCAAGGCGCGATCAACACGACGAGGTTTTTTCCGCTCGCCGCTAGGTGCGGACTCTGTTCGATCTTGTGGCCAATAACCGCTTTGAGCGGTTTGAATATACCACCCTCAACACATATACCTGCTTTAACCTGCTCTATTCATTTTCATTTATTTGTTTGTTTATGTACTCGTAATGCCGCTTGCGGCATTACACAAAGGAGTGGCGTTACATATTCAACATGACAGTCTTGAATGATACATCATGAGCGCTGCTGGCGATGGTGGTATGGAGGTGATTCCATTGATGTGTTGTCGTAGGCACGTAGGATTGGAAGTACAGTGTTGGTCAGGACACTTGGACTTCGGTGAACGTGAGATTAAAGGTAAGAAGGTGGCGAGAACAATGTGCATTTTAGTTGCGCGAATTGAACCTGCAAATACCGTCTAAGATCAGAACGAATAAAATTACTTGATTTTGCAAATGAAATTTCATTGGGCTTTGCTATCGTAACTACAGCCATAGCAGAACAGGAAACAGTGAAAGAAAGTTTAATATTACCTTCGTTTCCTGCAACAAAAACGCAGTTTACAGGTTGTACTCTCGTGGCAGCAACAGGATCGCGCAGACGCACATGCTTCGTGATGATTGACTTATAAACCACAATAACACATTACTAATGCACACTATGGGTGACTCGATAGTATTTCTTGAGCGCAAGAGTGTGCCATTTCTTTACCTATTCATCTAAGGATCACCTTCTTACTGAGGAGGTGATCCCTTGCGGCGCGGGCTTAGCCGCAAATTTATTTCGACAGGGCTAGAGAGAGAACGGGTGAAGTCCGACATAATTTTATGCATTTTTGAGCGTACCATGAGATGTGTGCGTGTAAATACACAGACTAGAAATTTTAAAAAGTTTTCTAGCGTAGGAGTTGAATAACTCAGACCTTCCAATCTAACTACACCAATGCCTTGCGCATATTTGATGTCTCTATGAGGTGGTATACAATTTCTATTTTGGGAAAATGAACCCGAGTTGATAGATTGCGATTATTATGTCATTTTTCCTTATCTGTTTATAATTGTCTATTTCTCTGTGGTTGACAACTTGATTAGGAACCAAAAGTCTGAATTCCATCATTTTGTTCTATACGGTGTCTTCGAAAATGTCACATTTGAGATTTCACATCGCTGTAGAATTTACTATACTATACTATAGAATTTACACAACAAGCAAGTGAACACTATAGAATTTACACAACAAGCAAGTGGTTGTTTAGTCTTTTAGGACAATCAGCAATCACATATAACCGCTGCCTGTATTGTTCGTAATCTGGGCTTGGGCAGATGTTGAGCAATGCAAAGACATACATTTTCATCATGCCTATTTTTAATCGGTCATCATGGCAACCTTCGACGTGGATATAACCATGGGTCATATTCAATGTAGGAGATATAGCCACAATATACCTTTTACTGCGACCTTATTGGCTGATAGAGGAAAGACGGGGAAGTAGTCTCCTCATGCGAGATGCTACGTTACCTATAAAGGCGCTGTTTCACTGTTGCTGAAAGCGATTGTCTAGAATACTGCCTCATCACCGTGAACCAGCCGTGCGCAGCCGCGAAGGGCCCACTATATTTGCGGGACAGTGCCAGTCTTGCGGCTTCGTTTAGAACATGGGGTCCTCTTGACGCGTGGATAAGCCGAAGCTGCAGGCATCTTAACTCGCCTCCAATGTATCTTTGAAAGCATAGTCACTTCTTATGCTCTTATTTTGATCCGGGTCGGAAGTGTCTCTGGTGGCGCGGGAACTTGCGAAGCGCTCAGCTTCGGCAACGCGAGAGGCACAGCTGAAGGTATGTGTACAAGTACGTGCATAGAATGCGCAATCTATCTCCTTCCCCTTGGTGTCAACTCTGGCTGGTCGAACGTGGTCAATTTGGTTCAATCTTCCGCCACTAAAGCTGCTTGTCTGCTGCGCTTCACGCATAAACATGCAGACTTGGAGCTATTCAAAGCAAAGCGATAGAAGCCTGCAAACAAAACTGCTGCGTTTGTAAACTACAATTTGCAGGCACCTTGTCGTTATATTGCAATACGATGCGGGAAAAAATTATATGGCGAAATGGTGCAGTAATCATAGACTGCTCGACTCGAAAGCACCAGCAATGTGACCATTGCACCGTATCGCAGAGGTGCTAGAAATCTAGCGGTGCCTTTTCGTGCCGTCACTTCCGTACCGCAAGTAAATGTCAGATATGTCAGGTTGAATATAGCAAACATAGCATAAAACTCTTTCCTGTTAGTGGAGCCAAGTCGTGCGCCTTGTACGAAAATGTGGTGTGTTCATTTAGCGGAGTCGCGTTACTTTCGTGACGCACAGACACGTGTGAATACGTGTAGGAACCTTACAAAAATAATTTTATGTCAATATAAATTACACTTCTTTAGCATACGATGTAATTAAGCATATTGCCTTTCACACATAGCTCCAATGAATTATAATCGCAAAACAGAGATCAATGCAGGTGTGTGATGCTAGAGACATCTTCATTTTATTCAGCATAATACACATGTTTTTTTTTATTTGGTGCCACAGCACAGCTCTAGGTACGCCTACGTGACTCAGTGGATTTGACAGTGGGCTTTCTTGATACACACTCCTTTGCAGCACCATCCCAGTAGGTTTGGCCGAGTCGGATCGTCCAGCTAGGATGAAAGAAAATACTAACTGTTAATTTGGACATTTAGTTAACTTCATCGGGCATATGTAGTACGTGTGAAATACACGTATAATGTTTCAAATTGCGTAATGTTATTGTTTGCGTTTCGTTTAGTTGTCTCAATTTGTGCAACCAAGACTTCGCGTATGTACAAGCATGATGTTTACTTTTATTTCCACTTTGCATTTGCCTTGATCGCTCTTTGTAAAACAAAACAAAATGTACCCCCCTGACTCAATGTTACCACGTGGATTCCGTGAGGTACTTGTATAAATTAGTAAATATATCGCCTAATACCGAGACACTCTCGTCCAGATGGCGCGCCGCCCTGCGCAGCTCCCACCTCGACGATCAGCTTTGGGCCACCCAGCAAGCCCGTGAGGCGGCGAAGAGGCATGACCACGACGTCCCCACGTGGGAGTCCTAAGCCACGCCACTCAAATTGCTGGTCCTAACTAAAGTCTGTTCCTCCTCCTCCACGTTTTTTCTATTTTTATGCAAAGGACCGGTTACACGTGTAACCACTGCTTTGCTCGTGGCGCGCCGGCATGTGGAACGTTGCCAGTTGTTTTATATTCTAGGTTTCCTTGCAGCCGCAAGGTTTCCTTGGCAGGGCGTCTTTGGGATGGCGTGTTTTGAAGATTTCGTAACAGTTGCGTTATTGGCAGCGGAGGATCTTCAATTTTTCGACCGACAGCAAGCACGCGTTCACCGGTTTTTGCTTTTAGTTTTCCGAACGCGGATTAACCGACGGGCCCCGAGTTTGGCCATGGTATGGCCGTCAATGAGGGAACATGTAGTGCTGTGGTGATGACGAACGCGACGGACGTCGAAGTCTCCGTTCAGTATCGGCCAGATAGTCAGCTACGGGGCGCGGCTGCTCACCACGCTGCGGGCGCGGTACGTTGACGGCGAAGCCGTATAGTCCCGTCGGGCGCTACTTGCAATGGCGGTAGCTCTGAGCGGCTTATCCGCAGTGTTAGCAGAGCGGGCGACTGTTAGAAGCCAGCCAATACGTCCATTTTTCTTGGTACGTACCGCTGGCCACAAGGCGGACTTTATGGAGTCAGAGGCAGTGGCAGTGTCTTGCGACGGGAGTGCCGTGGTGCGGCTTCTTGACGTTGGAGCTGAGATAGAGCGGGTCGGCGGCCTGCAACAGCTATCTGGTCGCTTTTGCCTGAGGCTGCACCGGTTGAGGTGCTTCCAGAGCTTGCTCGATTTCCTGGTGTACGGCGTAAACAATGGGGTCCACTTGATGTTGAGAGGATGGCATCAATTTCCGCAGCTCCTGCCGCATCATCGCCATGATAGTTTCGCGCAAGTCGTCGGTTTCCAGTGATTGAACCTTCCCGTATGCTATCGCAGGAATGCGATGTCTGTACTTTCTGATAGGTGTTTCAAGGATCTTTTCGATTATCGCGACCTCTCAAAGGAATTTTATTATGTCTTGGGTGGGTTGCGTACAAGTCCGGCAAACATTTCTTGCCTAATGCCCCGCCTTAGGAAGCCTTCTTATCCTTAAACATAGCGCGATCGACATGGTGGAACGCGCGGATAATTTCTTCAGCTTACGTCCCGATGTTCTCGTTGGGCTGTAGACGGGCCTCCAGAAAGCTTTCACTGCTTTCCTTCCGGACGATGCTCGTAAATGTGTTTAGAAATCCGGTGTGGAAGAGGTCCCACGTTGTTAACGTGGGCTGTCGCTTTTTGAACCAGGTCCTTGCACCCTCTACCAGGTCCCAGTGGACCTGGCGAAGCTTCTCGTCACAGTCCCCATTGTCGAACGTAGCGACTCGGTCGTATGCTTCAACCACCTTTCCGGATCCTCCCATGGTGATCCGCCGAAAGTTGGCCGCTTTCTGGGCTGATGCATAGCAGATGTTTAAGGCGACACAGCGGCCACCGTTGTGGCTGTTGTCTTTGTCATTGTGGTCCTTGTTTTACCGGTCAGGCGTTCGTATTCTTGTTGTAGACCTTGCGGCCTGCGGCTAGCGCAAACGTCGGGGTTGGCGTCGATGTCTTCTCGACGGCGAGGTCTTGGCTCACGGCTGGAGGGGGGCGTACGGTACATGGACCGGCAAGAACCTCTACCAGATGTAGCGTTGTCGTGACGATGAAGAATGCAATTGGTGCCCGTATAGATGAAAATAATCATCGAGCAACCTCCTAGACAGCAAAAGAATGACACTCAAAGTGCAACCATATCGGCGCACACTATCGACCAGTCGAATAACCTGACCAGCGGTAAGGCGCGTCATCATTCATAGTTGTGGCATAGAAGATTCAAGCCTTACCGTTGGTGGCCACGTTAGTTCCAGGTCAAACGCTACCGTTCGCGTTGCGCGCTTAACCTTATCAGAGCGTACTAGACTAATTGGGAATGTTCGACATGCCGGCGCGGCGCGTTCAACGCGGAGGTTACAGGTGTAACGGGTCGGTTACAAAAGGATGGAAAGATAAGCGCGTGAGGCAAAATATATTTTCGTACGAAATCGTGCACTGGTTCTGATGAAACTTTTAAAAATACTTTTAAAGTTGTACTACCAGACACAGTTAACCAAGCAATTTATAATTTAATTTGAAAACATAAAGGCACCCTTGTAATAATGCATTTATCATAATTTTGATGCCACAGTATGCCGGCATAATTAGACTAGGGCATGCATAAGTTTTATGACTCTACAGATTACAGTAACGGAAATATTGGTACCTCACCATGCTAGAAGAGTGAAAAAGTGAGAATATATACCAGGTTATTCAAAAAGCTACAGGTGCAGTAAATCGGTGGAGCAATTATGTAATGCTGGGACACTAAAATGAAACGGCAAGGCCGTTTTTTATCTAGCAACTTCTATAAATATTGGCGTCTCATCACCAGCTACGCTGTTAAATGAGAGCAATACTAGTAGATCAAAATATCTAACATGTTGTTTTGGTAAAGAGTGATGTCTTAAACATGTTATAGAAGACATGTTTCCGTCACTTATGTGTTATGGCGCATGAAATTAGCTAAATTAGCAAAGTTTTCGTTCCTTCACCGAGAGAACTGTTGCTGTGACCTGTACCTCGACGGCGTCTCGCATGTACCCATGGCCAGGTATACAGAAGTTTACAAAAGCTTACACCTAAGATGAGCCTGCAAAATGGCTTGCACCCCCCCCCCCCCCCGCCCGCCCCATGCGCCCTTATTTCCCTGGTAGCAATGGTAATTGAACTCACAGAAATCGAAGCTGCTCATGGTATACACTTTACTTCACTAAACGTAATCTCCCCTGCGTCTCTGGGCGCCTCCACGGGAGAAGAGAACCATTAAGCTCATGAAACGATGGCACGAAACGATATTTGTCTCGTTTGGCACACCCCCCTCCCTTTCACTTGCCACTGCCTATCTGAAGGCCGACATGGCAGTTTTGACCTAAAATGGAATTTTCGCTGAAAATAAAGATGATTTTTAATCCAGTTTTACATATTAGTGTTACTTCGCCGAATTTTTACGCTTTGCCTGCAAATGCCCTCCTTCCTCCCCGAGCACCCACCGCAATATTCTGTGCGGCCCAAGGCTATGTCGGCTTCATGCAACTTGACCCTCCTCTTCAAAAGGTTGCCAACCCCTGGTTTAGACCATAGTTTTGGTGGTTGATGAAAAAGTGCGTTGGTATCCGGCCTAGGATTGTGGCCTGCGCTTTCGCGAGGTCGTCACCTGGCGGAGGGTAAATTCCCTCTTCGTTCTGATAGAGATTAAGGTAACGCATCTGCACGTGACAAAACGAAACCATCTTATACGTGTTTTATGTGTGGGGTTTTTGGGCAACTTGTTTCGATACCTGTTTAATTATGAAATAAAAAAGCGCCGCTTTCATGAGACCACAAAATCGAATATCACACAAATAAGCGTCACTGGCTTTCTTTCAAGAATGCTCGTTGTCATTGCAGTTAGGAAAATACAGGCAACATAACACAGTTCTGACCAAATGACTTGGTGGCAGCGCTGCACTTTTACTTCAAACATTGGCAAAACAAGACTGTCGGGCTACTTGGGTATCCATAGGGGTAGTCCGTTATCCACCCCCTTTTTCTCAGTTCGTCGCTTTTTGCGTTAGATTCTTTTAGTGACCACTGAAAACAACTGAAGATATTGGTCCGCTTTGAAAAAAAAAAACAAAATTAGCCTTTTTATAAAAATAGTTTATCAGAGCGCAGAAAAATTATACATGTTCACGACTAAACCAGGGCCCAGAAAGACCCTCAAACAAATGAAAGGCCACCTAAGGCTATAGCTTTCCTGAGCCATGTTATCGCCCGTGTGGCAACAAAAGTCACTTTTAGCAACTCGATGTGCAGAATAAAGAATGTTAACGCCGTTTATTGAGCAATGCTTATTTAGGACAGTGTAAAAAAAAACATGGCTGATCCCTGTCATAGGGATCGGTATAACACGAAAGTGAAACGTGTTATCGCAGAAGTAGTTGAGCGTTTATTGTGCATTGTTTCGCCACAATGCGAAGGAATGAATGCTACATCAACGAATCGTAATGTCACGTGAATAACGGCAAGCAGCTCGAAACTTGCAGCGCGCACCTCGAACAGAAATCACGCACGAGATGAGCGTACACAGGACGAGCGCGGACTAACGACTGTCACAGCTCAACACTTACAGCGCACTGCTCAAATGCAAAGAAATACGCGCGAAACGAACGCACAAGTATACACAAGACTAGCCCGAACAACTGTCCCAATTGTTACTTCATCTGTGAGCAGCGTGCTCCTGTCGTAAACGCGGCCACTGCATGGAGCGAAGTGACCTTCGTGCACCCTTTAATCACTGTAACTTCAAAGCAAACTTGTGGTGGAAGCACGATACGTACAAAGCGCCGAAATCACGAGATAAGCGCGCACGCACGAGGGACCACCCCTAGTGGAGGCGCGCGCGCATCGCAACGAGAGGGGCGCCGACTTTTAGAGCGCATCCTCCACTTTACCCTGCACGCCACCTTCGCGCCCTCTCGCTAGTAATGATGAAAACGCGCTGAAGTCGCGGAGCTCTGAGGACCACCAACGACGTATGGTGTATATAAATCGCTCGCCGTTAGTAATTTGGAGAACGTACGCTCTGTGGCTTAGTGGTTTCGCGTAGCGCGGTTCGACGCCCGGCAACGGAAACTTTTATTCTAGTTGTTTTTTTTTTGCAATGTGTTAGTTTATATTTTAAAAAGTCATATCCGTGACGGAAATACGTGAGTGGAGCCGTGGTGGACCCCGGCATAAAACACTTTCGTGTTAAAAAGTTTCGCGTCCTTTTGCTTGCTGTTTGGGGTGCTCGCAAACCTCCTTAGCTATTTTCATCTCTAGGCGTTTGGGTTCCCTTGAAAATTTAATACAACTCGGTGGTAATACAGAACGAAACCATGCCACAGAGGTTCCGAAACCAGATTACATGAAAATTGCCGTAAGTGTGCCGATGGCGTTGTTTCAGCGGTATTTAGTATTCCGCCACTGTTTAAAAAAAGTTTCCCAGGAGGTCTCAGTAAAATTTGTTAGGTATGTTATACCTAAAACGCTAAAGGTAGTTATGTGGGAAATATTCAACCAGTTATATTTTATTCTGTCCTTGTTATTAAAAGTGCTTGAAATGACCTGCCGTCTAAAATGTTCACTCTCGGTTAGCCGCTGATTACAGGCAATACTGAAACCAAGTGCGCAATTATTTTAATGCAAACATTTGGCAGATCTCAAGTTTCATAAGACTCGATGTTATGCTAAGCATGTGGGGACAAGGTGACTGGGTTGTAATTTTCTTATTGCGCGAAAGGTTACGAAATGACGTTAAAGATATGTAAAAATGTCGTACGCACAGACATATGTTGAACAGTCGCAAATATATCATACAACCAGTTGTTTACAGTTGCGTAAGGATGCCAGCAGAAACATGGGTATTGTTAACATCGGAAGCGGTCATCTGATATGTAGCGCTTACTCTTGCGAGGATGGTAGCCTTGGATAGTGCTTCGTGGACCAAGTACAGTGCATAGCGCTTAAGTATACAATTGACGTTAACCGGACATGACGCCTGCCTCATAGGAGTACATATGTAATGTTTATAAAATTATACAGCCAGCACTGCAACCGCATATGACGTTGCACCAACATTACGCAAGCATAGCGTCTTTTTCCAAAGCAGATCCGAGACTTGGCGTGGCTCTGTCGTAGAATACTTGATTGCCAAGCAGATTGCTTGGGTTCGGTTCTTGCTGGGGCCCTCATATTTATTATTTGCATCCGTCGAGCCAACGCTGCGACGTCATTTTTTTTAACGCTCTCGCATTTAAATTACTAATGTTTGTTCACGCCGTTCCTGGGCAGATATAAATTGTCAAACACCTGTGGCGCATACTTGTATACCGCGGCCCGTGGTATACGGGTGTGCGCCCCACGTGTCTGCAGGAAAGGGATTGACGACGTATGCAACAGAATTTTCACGGCATTCATGTCATGACCAGCCAGACATATTTATCAGTACCCCATACCGTTCAAAACAAATTTTGGTCTACCGCAAGTTAAGGAGGCGATCACGAGAGCACCCAGTCGTAGGCGGCTAGACAGACGGATATATAGAGAGATAGTTAGATAGATAGACAGAAACTGAAAAGTGCTTACAGTACGCAAAGAAATGATTCGCATTTAATATGACATGTAAGCGCCTCTTAACAGCGGTAACTTGAGCGTCGTCGTGCAAAACTCTTCATGTGGTTATGCGCCACAGGAATTGGATAAGCCCCATTACCGGGTACAGCCAGTGCGAGCGTTAAGTGAAAACTTTGCTCGGCGAAGTGGAGCATGATAAACACGAGAAAGAGAGCGCGCGCGCGAGAGAGAAGGTACAAGAAAGTGAATGCAGAGGAAGAAAAGAAAAAATAAAGATAGAAAGTGATAGAAAGAAACAGAAATAGATAATAAAGATAAATGAAGGGAATAATGTTTTAAAGTTAGAGAAAGATAGAAAGAAATAGAAAGAGAGAGAGACACAAAAACGATATACAAGAAACAAAGAGAAAGAGAAAGAAAGAGAAGATGCAAGAGAAAAAAAATGAAACAAAGAAGGGCACCCAGCTCAGCTCTTCCTTTAGGCCTTGCAACACTTCTGAGAAACTGCCATAATTTTTTTATCTCTCGTAAATGGACTAAATTGAACACTCTCATACGGAAAAGAATCAAGAGAGTCCTTGGCCTTCCTATGCGCGCAAGTACTGAGAACCTTATGAAACTTGCAGTCCATAATACGTTTGAAGATGTCATCGAGGCTCAGTAAACGGCAGAGTGTGCCAGGCTTTCAGTTACATCAGCGGGGAGAAAGATCCTCATTGACACGGGACTCAACGCCCTCACGCTCGATGTGCAAAACACGCATCTCACTGATGGCATGCGCTCTTGCATCAAGTGTCTCCCCTTCCACGAAATATGCACCCACAGTACAACGTGGGCAGGCGTGTTGCTCGAGCCTCCTCTGTTTGAGCTCATGATCACGCCCACTCTTCTGTTTTAGATGTGAAGCATCTTATGGCGAAGCTTAATCCGGTGGTGGGGGTGGTGTTGTGCAGCGTGCTCACCCTTACTGCGCATGCGCAAACCCTTCAAAAAATATAAAAATAAAAACCTCCTCTCCCCCCTCTCTCTCCTCTTGTCATCCCTCCCCGCGGCAACCACACCCTGACTGCGCATGCCCCCTCCCCTCCTCTCTCCCCCTCTTACACTCCCCCCTCTCTCCTCTAGGCATCCCTGCCCGA
The DNA here is from genome assembly GCA_030522465.1 of Rhipicephalus appendiculatus. Classification (NCBI taxonomy): domain Eukaryota; kingdom Metazoa; phylum Arthropoda; class Arachnida; order Ixodida; family Ixodidae; genus Rhipicephalus; species Rhipicephalus appendiculatus. The sequence goes on from JALIZH010014716.1 coordinate 14,053, forward strand.
GGCGTCTACATGCCACTGCGCATGCGCGTCCCCCCTGTCCTCTCCTACGCTCCCCCCCTCTCTCCTCTACGCATCCCTGCCCACGGCGTTCACACTCCCACTGTGCATGCGTGTCACCCCCTCTCTCTCCTCTCCTACGCTCCCCCCCCTCTCTCGCCTCGCGACGCCGACGCAGGCAGCGTCTGCTAGCGAGTTTCTTGGTTGAAAAAACCGACTGCTCGCGCTGCACAACCGTTCACGGGCCACCCCGTATATATGGCAATGGATCTTGACCTCCAAGGTGGTGCCGGTGGGAGATTTCTCCTGTGCGTTGTTGAACAATAAAAATTCGCAGCGTGCGCGTTAACTAAAAGCGGAGTGCGGGTCTCTGTGTCCAGTCGGAGTCTTCTGTCTCTCATTGCCCATTAGCAGCGATTGGCATGTTCCAGTAGGAAACACTGCTCCATCACTGCCTGCTTTGCGCCTCCCCAGTTTTCTCTCCTGCGCAACGGTGCGATGAGCGCCAGCGTCAACGCCGCCGCCAGTGTAAGCGTTAAGGCTGAACCACATGCGGCGTTTTTTCCGGCGTTTTCTGACGTTGCGTCTCTCGGCGTCATGAAATCAACGCCGCCAGAGAGGGCGGCCAACCACATGGAAAGCGCTGAGGCCAGCGCCAGCCCAGCGTCACACATACGACCAAAGGAAATGAACTTGATACCTCGCAAAGCAGTGTGAAGTATCCGTCACTTCACCAACAAAAATATTCCTGATTACTACATGTTTTATGTCTAACTTGCTGTTCTGTAGTGAGGGAAACGAATCACAGTGCCACCGAAAAAGGCTATTTTTGTTTGTTTTACTTGTAACACCACCTATTGAGCATAAGAAGAACCACAAACTCGTAATATATGGCCTCTGAGCTTGAAGTTGTCGCCCGTTTTTGAGGCCACGCATTCGGCCAATACACTCAGGCCTGCTAAGCCTACCGATGAACTTGAGGATGGCGCTCGGAAACTGTTCGAAGAAATTCCCGAGCGCTTGCTGTCGACGCTTCTGAGGGACAAGCTAAGTCAAATACAAGCATCAGTTGAGAACTTGCGGGTCACACAGAGCACGGCGACGACTTAATAGATCTGAGGCGGGTGGCAGCCATTTTGGCAGCAGCGACGGCGCCGTTACGTAGCGGAAGTCACTGCCAACCGCGCGCTGATTGGTTCTCCGTCCATCGAACGGCTTCCGGCGTCGACGCCGACGCTGCAGATGTCTGGATCGTCCTGAGGTGGACGTTTCGGCCACCGTCACCAGTAGCGCCGACGCCGAGTGACGCCGGCGTACGAAACGCCGGGAAAACGCCGGCAAAAACGCTGCATATAGTTCGGCCTTTAGCGCCCGCTGCTTCACATCTACACATGGTTCCCTTTAGCGGGAGATGGTGTAATTTTTTTTTTGCTTTGTCGATGTCGCCCTGTACGGCTCTTCCACTCACTTAGCAGTAGTATCCGTAGATACTAAGGCTCGGATGCTATTCTCAGCGTCGGTTCAAACCACTTTTTTCACAAAGCAGACCAGATGGCCTTCGCACTAGCTCTCCTCGATCCGCAGGGAACTGATATGTACACTGACTCTAGATCCGCTGCTAGGGCCTTCACCTCTGGTTCCGTGAGCAAGGAGGTTTTTAGAACTCTCCCTCACAAAAAACTCACCCACCTCACTATTGCTTGGTTCTCTGCTAACACTGGCTCGAAGGTCGGCGGCTTTTTCAATATCAAGGAGCTAGCACACTCCAAGGGGCGAGGTTTCACTTACTGCACCGAGGCTTGCGCGGCCCAGACAGAGCAATCAGCCCCCCAGCCTCCATTTTGGGGACATTTTAAATACATTCAATTAGGTCACAAAACAATATCAAATGGGCCGTAGCTTCTTCCGACTGCCACACGAAGAGTTCTCTAGGCCACAGGCAATATACCTTCGCATGCTTCACAGGGAACATACCCCACCCTCTACGCTTACAGTCATTACTCCAAAATTTCAGCGCTTTGTCCGGACTGCCACGATCGCAGTGATTTCAGCCACATGCTCTCGAAAATCCCCCCTTTACAGGGAAAACATCCGGAATTATCTGAAAATGCCTTTCATTCCATGATCAAGAGCCCGGTCCTCCTACAACAACTCCAGGTTGTCCAGAAGGCCCAAGACGAGGCGGTGAGGCTAGGCCTCCCCGTCTCTACATGGAAGCGGCCCGCGATTATCCCTCTATAAAACGGGGCTGGATTTGTTCAGTAATTCCATAATTTTTGATCTATCTATCTATCTATCTATCTATCTATCTATCTATCTATCTATCTATCTATCTATCTATCTATCTATCTATCTATCTATCTATCTATCTATCTATCTATCTATCTATCCCGTCATAGTTGCCGTAACTGCTGGCTTCATGACTCCACACCTTTGCATTGTCATTCTACTGCTCTGTAAATTCGAAAGACAGCAGGCACTTTACGTTAAAGTAAAATCCTCGCCATCTTTACTCAATAGCTTATGTGATGAAAACGTCCTCTAATCTTAACATTAGCTTGTGTAGCGGAAATGGATACGAGGGACAAAGAGAAGACAGACACGACTTCGTGGTTGCGTGTCTCCTATCTTAATGTCACACCGTTTTGCAGAATGCATTAGGGGCGCTACCTGGTACAATAATGTTAGACGCCTATTCCTTGTAGCACAGGAAGGGTGATGAAGACGCTTTAGACGTTGCGCCAGCCCATTGGATTTTTTTCGGCATTGCACCGACCTCATTTCAAGCTCGGGCTAACACACCTTCATTAAGCATATGTTGCCTTGTTTTGATAGATATTGTGGTGTAAGAGTTTCATGTGGGCAAGTTCGTATAGCAGCCTAAAATACTTGACACAACACACTTGCGCTTCTCTGCTGTAAGCATTTCCTTTTTATCCTCCTGCTTTTTCAATGCATTTTCTTTAAGTTTGTGATGTAGTTTCTGTGATAGCGACTGGAAACTTACATGACATGCGCTGGAGTGGTTGCTGTTGTAATATCCGTAGTACCATGTTTCACGTACTTTGCAGTAGTGGAAACAGCTCCAGAGGACCATTTTCTACAAACAAGAAAAAAAAAACGCGGATCATGCGCATCTCCAGAAACGTTCGTGTAGAGTTGATTGACAGTTGTAATTTTCTCGCCACATAAAATTACAAGTACGAGCTTGTAGCCTAGAAAAACTTCAAAAGAAAGCTGAGATGCATGTGGCAGCTGGAAATTAGAAGCGTCCGTTGGTAATACACATGCTTTTATTAATACAAGTAGGAATAGTCCATACGTTTCACAAATCCTACCACGAAGCGTACATACGCACACAAATTATTGTGGAATGCGTGTCAAAAGTTTAATATTCTCAAATGTGTTTTGTGCAAATGCTGACGTCATTAACTTATGTATTCGCTGTCATATTATGCAGAGAATGCGTAATTATATCAAACAGTGCCACCGTAATGGACTTTCACCATGATAGTCGACATGGATAAGGCTTTCGCAAATTATTGTTTTGGCACGTCGTCAGTTAACACACGAGCTGGAAATATATTTATTTACTTATTTTCAATACTGCCAGTCTCACTTGGATACCAAGGCAGGTGGGCATACTGATTTCAACGTGAGCATGAACGTAATACATTGCTGAGTACATTTGCGTTTCATACATAGAAATGTTATCTCTAATACAACATTAGTATTTATAACTCAACAGTGAAACTTAATGCAATCTAATGCAACATAAAAAAGTCATGCAAACAACAAAAGAACAATTTGCATAAATATGAAACTTTTTTTTTTCATGGTTTGGGCTTATTTTCTATCGCATAACAAAAGGTTCACGGTGATTCAATGTTTGCTATTGTTGAGTCAAGGCGGTTCCACTTCCTAACTGCTGTAGGAAAACAAAAACTTCAACTTCCAATTTCTGCTTCTAAAAGACCAGAAATGGGAAGTTGAAGGTCTAGAACACGTCCGAGTCACCATAACTAAACAAGCTAAGACTATATTTGGAGCCCTTTAAGAGTTTCTTCGATTTATCTACTCCATAATTCATGGGCCTGTTTCGCTTCGTTTAGAAGCCTCTTATACTAACTCGAGTCTTAATAGGCGATGCGGCACAAGAAGAAATGTTTAACACAAGGTGTCTACAGTCTGTCGGATTCATAGTGCAATAATCTTAAGCCCACAAAAGAAAAAAAAAAACCTCCAAACACACGTTCCGACCACTGATATTACAGTTTCAAGACGTCTTCTTTTAGCTCTCCATTGCATTTACTAAAGTGGCAACACAGGACTGTTGACTTGCAGCCCTTTGGACAGATGGGGTGGTACATGGTCTCCAATGTGGTGGTGTGCGGCATCAGGTCAGCAAGATGTGCTAAAGAAGAACCGCAGCCTTTTAAACAACAGCACTTGCGCTCTCTCATGTTGTGAATGAACGTTAAAGTGCTAGTTTTGTGCCGGAAGAGTCTTATCAACCGGCCGTAAACGGGCGGTGCCAATTAGGTAAGACGTACGATATTCAGTTACAACGCTCCCTTTGCACTCTGAAAGCTCTTCCGCGCCAGGGTGGTTATTGAGTAAAATCTGTCTGAACAAACTCACAGGGTCCTTGATGAATTTACCTAAGATGACTCGAAGGCGAAAACCATCTTTTTCTTCTCAGTCCCTCCACTAATGTGCCCCATCCACCGAAAACTTTCTGCGCCTTGTGTGGTTTTGCACTGCCTCTAGCATCGGAGGCTCTTCATCTGGATTTGCACTGCCTCCGTGTACTGCCTTTAACCAAGCTTCGATGCCATGTGATGGCGTCATCATGTGATGTTACGTAACGTGACGTCACAGGGATGCCATAATGACGCTTATAATAGAGAGCTGTGTTAATTGGTAAGCATTGATATTAAAGAGACAGGGCGTGCAAGCATGGGCGCAATAGCGAAGTGAAGACGCCTAAAACGTCGTTTGTGGCGTCTTTTGTTTTGTGGCCGTATGTGCACGCCTTCACTTTGTCCTAATGATGTCACAAATTCTGGCGACATATGACGTCATTATGACGTCATACGGTGACGTCTTCACGTGATAACTTTTTGCCTCACTTATGTTGTTTGATGAGCTAAATATAGCTTTCGCCTTATTGAAGGTACTGGCAGTCTTCCCATTAACCGTTGACTTGCCCTGGCATAGCAGAGATTAATAAGAAATTTGTTTGCATTTCTTCTCTGCAAACACTTCTACAAATTGTCATTTATAATGCGTTTAGAGGCTGCAAGTTCTCCGGCATGTTACTTACCGAGTAGTTGTGCTTGTCCTTGCATTGACGTAGGCTGCGAGGATGAACACGAGCATCGTCACTGGGACCTGTACATAAAAATCAATATATATATATATATATATATATATATATATATATATATATATATATATATATATATATATATATATATATATATATATATATATATATATATATATATATATCCGTGCTCAAGTGAAGTGGATGAACGAATGAAAACCCATGCTTTATTGCCAACGTTGTGGCCGGGGACCGTTCTTCGTCAGGGCATACACTTGAGCACCTATAATGCTACAGATATTTTCTGCTTTCTATTCCAAGAAAGCAGTAAATTAGCGCTAACATCTGATAAAAGTACAAATATATGGCAGTTGGCAACGGTTAATTTTATTATTACTTGTGCTATACCTACACAGCGAATACTAGAAAAACGCGTACCAGGCAGTGCACAATAGATGATAGTTTAACCAAGCAACATTGGTTATATTACAGAACAACAATTTCTGAACTGCAACTCCGTCAAATGAGATCGAAAAAAAAGAACATGCTACTCACCTAACTCGTAGCCGTTTTGGCATTTGCCTTTCATGCACAAGCCAGCTCCACCGTAGGGTTTTCCATTTTCAGTAAGCGTCTGCATTAGGGAAAAAATGGCAGATGAAATAAGAAAGATAAGGTAAAACTTGTAATTTTGAGTGATAGCTGAAACCCATGTATTTTAACACAATTCCATTTTATGTAACTCCAGAATAATTGAGCAGTCAAATATAAATCTGAAAAATGAAGTTGTTGCATTCCAATAAATCTCTAATGTTTCTTCCTCGCAAACATAATGACATATTTAAAAAAGCTTAAGTTATGCTATGAATACCTTATAATAAGTGGGTCACTTTCTGAATTTTTGTTGACTCGAATAACTTTCCAATGAGCAATACTAGTCATCATCTCCTTCTCCATAAATCCACGGCCAAAATAGCCTCCTTCAGTGATTTCCAGTTTGCGCTGCTCGGCGCCAGCTCATTCCCACTTGTGCCTGCGAATATCTTTTTTTTCGTCACATCACCTAACTCCCTGCATGACTCGGCTCCATTTCCGACCTCTTGTCAATTGATCATCGGTTATCTGCTCATCGCATTACGTGATCCGTCAAGCACCATTTCTTAAACGCGAAGCATTTCTTAGCGAACTACGGCGACTTTGAGCGTATCTATCTATCTATCTATCTATCTATCTATCTATCTATCTATCTATCTATCTATCTATCTATCTATCTATCTATCTATCTATCTATCTATCTATCTATCTATCTATCTATCTATCTATCTATCTATCTATCTATCTATCTATCTATCTATCTATCCAGCCGCCTACGACATTGTGCTCTCCTGGCCGTATCGTTTATGGGATATATACCAAATTTGGTATGGCATAACATGACTGTATCACGAACATAAATGGCTGGTCATTTCACGAAAATCATGACTAACTTGTCATGAAAATTATGGTTTACATGCCACGCTCATGGCGCACTCGCGGCCGTTTCGTTAGCTTGATATACACCAAATTTGGGATTGGATGATGTGACTGTATGATGAACATAAATGAGAAGTGGTAATATGGAAATCATGACATGTCATGTGCCAGATGACTTGAATGCCACGCTCATGGCGCGCACGCGGGCGTTTCGTTAGCTTGATATACAGCAAATTTGGTATTGTGTGACTTGACTGTATGACGAACATAAATGACAAGTGGTAATATGGAAATCATAACATGTCATGAGCGACATGACTTGCATGCCGCGCTCATGGTGCGCTCACGGCCGTTTCGTTAGCTTGAGATACACCAAAGTTGGTATTGAGTGACGTGACTGTATGACAAACATAAATGACAAGTGGTAATAGGGAAATCATGATTTGTCATGTGCGACATGACTTGCATGTCACGCTCATGGGGCGCTCACGGCCGTTTCGCTAGCTTGATATACACCAAAAATGGTATTGCGCGACGTGACTGTATGACGAACATATCTGGCAGGTCCTAATATGTAAATCATGACATGCATATTATCTACAGGATGGTTTGCTCCTGGCTGGCTGCTTCGCATTAGATCAATTCCCACAGTGCATGGGATCTGCCGGTTTTGCAATAGGAAAAGTTCAATCCTTTCTATGCCTTCACAAACCGCCAGGTGGCGACCTTAGCCCAAACGCCTGCCTCGCTTATAGCATCCATCCATACCACGTAGCTATGCGACGCGAGCCTGTCTAGCCTGGCTGTAACACCGCGTTAGCCGCTTACGTTCACCCCGAGAAAAATCGCGGCCGGCCAAAAGGGGCGACTCGACGAGCGTGGCGTTTCCTTCCAGTTGGGCCTTGGTGTTCCATCGCGAGTAGGTGACCTTAGCCCAAGTTCTGCGGACACCAGCGACACTGTTCTGGCTGTCACACCATTTTCTCTCATTCCGCTCTCACTGTTAACTGCTACATTGCCACAAAGATCTGTTTAATCATTGAGAATGGACGTTTGCCGTCAGGATGGTGATGTACCACCGAGCGTCAACGTGGGTGCAACTTCGTTAAAGGGTGCTATTGATGTCAAACACCAGTAGACATTGTACAGGCTCTCTTATATGTGTGTACAGTAAACATTCAACTACGTCGGTAAAGACAAGTTTTACTTTCGTGTTATACCGGATGACTGGGGCTATCAACCGTATTTTTTGCAGATCTTGCTTTTGGCTTCGAGACAGCTGAAGTGCGCCTGTGGGACGACGATGCCGAGCAAGTTCTGATTTCCGGCGGGTGTTTCCGCTTTCAAGATAACAACCAAAAATGGTCTAGGTTTACTGAGTAACTAGCGCTGCTGGACAGTGGTGATTCTAATTCTGAAGTTATGTGCATGCGTTCTGTGCACGAAGCACATTGATGCCACGGACATCGTCGCTGTCTGCCATTCTAATTTCAATGGTCAAAATCTTGTTCACAAGTGCCATCGCGTCGGCGAAAACGATATGGCTGGCGGAACACCCCTGTTTAATTTTCTTGGTCATTAGACGAAATCATTTTACAGAAGCAGCCCTTGCAGTACTGATCAATTGATCTCCTGTTAAAATACATTTCACACTTTAACAGAAAATTTAACAACCGTGCTGGGTGGATGATCGGCTCTTTCGGCCATCAATAAATCGCGAATAGGTGTGCAACAGTCCAGATGTCTGCCTGTTTTTACAAGTGGCACCACTGTGTCATTGTTGCGAGTGCGAAGTATTTAATTTTAGGGAAACAATAAAAAAGTGAAATATATTAGACTTTTCACTATTAAAGGTTACACGTCGAGACCAACGTCTGTCACCAAGCCCCGGCAGCCGCATTTCGCTCAGTGTGAAAACAGAAGTGACCTTGCACTTTAATGCATATAAACGCCTTTGATTATCAAAATTAGATCGGGAGTCTCCAGTCGCAGTGGCTCATAATGATATGATGAATGCGGAGCTCCTAGTCCAGAATTTGTGTATTTTCAGCTGACACCACCGCGAGCTGCACCTTTGTAGCGGCCACCCTTTGCCCGAGTGCCCATTTCAAGACTTACGAAAGCCTTAGGCACTCATTTACACATGTTGTGTGTTAAAGGTAGCCACGTGAAAACTAATGTAACCATCGCGGAAGTTTAGAAAGCTTTAACACCGAGGCTGCCCCCCCCTCCCCTCAATTACAGCGATAGCAGAGTTCGCTTACCCTCTCAAGCACAGCGGTGCTTCTGGAGGAGGCCGCAGGATTCATATGAAACTGAGGGCGCTGTTCCGTGACCATAAGAAGTATTAAAGGACTCTGGTCATAGCAATTGGTATAACACTTAAGTAGAACGTCTATTTAGACAAGCCGCTGAATGTTTACTGTACAATGATATAAGAGAGCTTGCACAATGTTTGTTGGTGTTTGGCAGATATAACACTGTTTAACGTGGTTGCACCCTTATAGCCGCTTGGTGGTACATCTCCACCCCGACGATCAACGTCCATGATCAATGATTGAACAAGCCTTTGTGGTAGTTGTAGAAGTTAACGGTGCGAACGTAATTAGAGAAAGCTATGTGGAAGCCAGGAGAGCGTTGCAGACTGGACGTAGAACTTGGGCTCTTGGGCTAAGGTCGCTCTTCCGTGGCATGTTAAAAGATTGTTGAACACCACATCTGGACTAGAGGGAAAAGCAATGCGCGTCGTGTCTACACACTATCCACGCCAAGATTTTTCGCGGCACGCGGTGTTACAGACAGGCGAGGCAGGCGGGCGTCGCATGGCTGTTTGTAATATTGGTAGATGCTATGAGGGAGGCCTAGGCTTGGGCTAAGGTCATCACCTCGAAGTGTGTTAATTAAGGCATTGTCTAAATTGCATTTCTCCTATGGGAAATGCGCCGAATGGGAGAGACTCGTAGCAACAACGCGTTGCAGGAGCTAATCGCGGAGGCCTCGGTCACGATACACTACTTCACTTTACCGCTTTAAGACGGCGGCGCCACCCTGCCGACGAGGATCACTGTGACAGGAAAGTGTGATATAAAAAAGCGCGTTTGTAAGCCTACGGAGTGTGTAGCCGTGGCGTTGTAGATAGCATGCCTGACGTCTCTTGTCGCGGACCGAGCGGTCGGGAGTTCAACTACCGTTGATGGAACTTATTTTCTTCGAGTTCTTCTTTACAGTCGGGCCGTGTGCATTTTTTTGACGTCATTTTCGTGGCTGAAATACGTCTCTGAAGTCTTGGTGGACACCGGCATAAAACACTTTTGCTTTAAAAAAGAAACTGTTAGGCACACGGACATGACCATGTGTATTCACTGTGCTAAAAAATATTTCGCTGCGGAATAAAATTAGCTGGCAGTTGGCACACGTCCTGTTCATTTGTCTTATTTCTCCTGGTTCAATAGAGCCGAAAGGTTTCCTCTGTTATGATGCACTTCCTCTCTCTGATTTCTATGGTGTGCGGCTAAACGCTCGCCTCTCGCATGCCTTTCTAGCTTATGCCAAAAGTGGGCTCCGCATTGCTGTAATCTGACATAGAGCGCTGTCACCGCCAGCCGAATGCAAGCTTAGTTTCGGAAAGGATTAAATACTTACTAAACAAGGGGTGCCATCGTTGTATGCCACAATACGGGATCTAGAGTTTTCGGTACAATTAAATTTGCATGTTGTCGCATATCCCTTCTGAAAAATAACTAAATGTTAGTCCATTCATTCAGTATCCAGCAAATGGCGAGGATAGGAACATTACGCCTAAAGTAATTGTGATCCCTAACGACCTCGGCAACCAGTAAGACTAAATTAGGACATTGTAATCCCCGCATAAATGTTTATTCTGTGCGAATACGAGAGCTATCAATCGACGATCCAGCTTTTTGTAAAAGATGTGATGTTTGAATATGTTCTGAGTCAGAACAATGAGGAAAAAGAAAAAGAAAAAAGAAACTTCGAGATTCATTTCCACATCTTGCGGCGTGTTCCATTCTCGCAGGTGTTGTGCTAGTTTACAGCTATTTCAGGACTTGCATGCAACTAGACCAAGCCCCGCTCATCAATATTCTAATAGGTGTGTTTAGCTTGACGAGCCGAAGAGGGATACGACAGTTTGGCGTTTAGCGAGGGGTTATATCAAGCAACGTATAACCATTTAACATAAGTCTTAAGCACGATCAGTCGCAAAGAGTGTTATTCGACATTCCTGCGACAGAAAATTGCTCTTCTTTTGGTTTATTATTCATAGCGCCGCAGCATTACACAACTGTGCTTTCATTTCACTTTATTCCGAGCGTGTAAATTTAGTACTATCCCACTAACACCATCCTTTCTCAAAAAGGTCGTGAAAATTACTAAAAAAATGATCAAGCCACGTCTGCTTATTTTGTCGCTCAACTAACGTTTTCAAACTTCAGTAGACTAAGTATTTGTTAAAAATTAAGATGTAAGCCTCACAGGCACTATAGGTCGATGCGTATGTTTAGTGAAGTAGCAATCAACGTGTTTATAATATTTAACAGCATTGAGAAAAAAAACAAAATCTATAAGATAAAATTATGTGTAACAATTTAAACTAAACTTTTGTTCATTGAAAGGTTTAGTTTACCAAGTATTTTTAGTGGCTATGGTTCGCTAAAGAAAATAATTTTCACCTCTCATTTAGAGAACAACATATTACTTGAAGTGTATGAGCAAGGCTAGGCTGTCATGGTCCTTATAGTAATGTCGTGGTGTACTCACTCCTTTGTAGGTGCTTTCACAGCCTGTAGGACTAGGGTCTAGGGTGGAAAAAATGAAGTGCCATGTTAATACAAACGCATCGCGACTTCACCTGATGCCAACTTTTCCATTAAGAAATCACGTTTCGGCACACATGAGTATAGGCATATTTTATATCATTTATAATTAATTTATACATTTGCTGTTTCATTAAATTAAGAAAATAATAGTTATCGAAAAATAGGAGTCGCTGGTGTTGTTTTGTCATTTTTGTAAATTGGAATTTAATATTGGGGGCAATAAAAATATTTTGTTTCTTTGAATGCACGACAAAAAATGACGCCCAGCCACGTGAAAAGCTGTAGGAGTGTTGTGTCCAGCTAAGCAATATTTCATTTATAGCTAAAGGGGGCCCTGCAACGCTTGGTCATATGGTCAGAAACCGCTGCCAATCGGTAGTCGAGGCTCCTGAGAACACACGAGCCAAGGATTATAGCGCAACAGGCAGCCGGGAATATACAAATACTTCTGAAAGTCAGCTAGAAATTGTTCCATCTTCCTACTACATACGATGCTAAATACCCGAATAACTGCGCCATATACCCAAATTCACGTCCATTGACTGATTATAGCATCCTGAGCTGCATAGTTACCATGGCCGCCACGAGAGGGCGCTACGCGCCCGCGTGCGAGATCTCTATCACACTGAAAGTAAGTCACGAGTTCACAAAAAATAAAAGGACTCAAGGTTCTGACGCGCGTGTGACGTAACGTCTTTGCCCCGTGTCAGCCCTCCCTGCTTAGATTCCAGCGCGCATGTCGAAAAGGGAGGAGCGAAAAAGTGATCTAAGCGTGCGTCAAATATCTGCACCTCCTCTCGTACTCAACATATTCTACAAACATCTGCGGCGGCCGATTCGTGAAGCAATAAGCCCTTTAATTAAGCCATGCGATGGTTACTTTGAAAATGTAGCAGGGCCCCTTTGAACTTTGCAAACAGCCATATATATATATATATATATATATATATATATATATATATATATATATATATATATATATATATATAGATATATGCGTGCGAACAGTGAGCGTCTGCCTTGGCTGGAAAGCAATAATTAAGCAATACTGAGACAGCGTCACGCTTACCTAGAGTGCCTCCGTCGCAGTGCAAATACAAAATACCACAGTCTGCAAAATGCACTTTGCTATTACGCGAATTTCGGGATTTTTAACATTGTTTTTATGTTATTACTTTACGTTGTTTTGTGCTTTCATTCTCTGCCTGATTTTCCTGTGTTGACACAATTGTATTGTGGACTTTCCAACTTCTACTTTATAACCTTGTGTTACAAGTGCAGTGTGTGCAAATAAATAAATAATTACATGAATAAATAAACCAATACCATGCTTCCACGCGATATGTGACATAGATATATAGAGACGTCATTCTCTTTTCTAAGTGTTCTTTTGTTATACGAGGAGTCTGGGTGCTCTCTGCCCAGTTCTTATACGGTAATTAAAAAAAAAATTGGCAGATCCCAAGTACCATGCCAATCGATGTTATGCGAAGCCTGCGGAGGCAAGGTTGTAATTTTTGTATTGAGCGACACGTCATGAAATGACGCTAAATATATGTACGAAGTTGTACGCACAGACATATGCTGAACAGTCACATATGTTTCATATAACCAGTTGTTTACAGTTGCGTAACGATGCCAACAGAAACATGGGTATTACCAAACCAGACGCGGTAAGCTGATATGTAGCACTTTTGCTTGCGAGGATGGTAGCCCTGCATAGTGCTTCGTGGACCAACTACAGTGGATGGCGCTTGAGTATACAACTGACGTTAACCCGACATGATGCTTAACTCATAACAGTAAAAATGTAATATTTATGAAATTAGATAACCAGCACTGCAACCGCAATTGACGTTTCACCAACATTACGCCTGCATAGGGTCTTTTTCCAAGGCAGTTCCGAGACCTGGCGTGGCTCTCTGGTAGAATAATCTATTGCCACGCAGATTGCTTGGGTTTGATTCCTGCTTGAACCGTGATATTTATTAAATGCGAAGCATTTCTTTGCGTACTGCAGACACTTTGAGCGTTCCTATCTATCTATCTATCTATCTATCTATCTATCTATCTATCTATCTATCTATCTATCTATCTATCTATCTATCTATCTATCTATCTATCTATCTATCTATCTATCTATCTATCTATCTATCTATCTATCTATCTATCTATCTATCTATCTATCTGTATATATATATATATAATACGTAGATTATGAAGAGTCTGGCTTCGGTTGCCGTAGAACAAAATAGGAAAAATATATATACGCTTCTAAAAAACTGTTTATTGGTGACGTTTCGATCGGAGACCGATCTTCATCAAGACCTTTTTTTTTTTCTTTTTTATACGAAGAAGCATGTTTCAAGAAAAAAGTGAACAAACCAAAAATATGTAGATATACATCGATGGTCCAGGTGGGCACGTTAAGCACATTCCAGTGGTATATTGTGAAGGTTCACTACGCAGGCTCATCTCTTCCCGGAGCTTGAACACAACAACACAGTACATTCCTTTCGTCCATTGTCACGTCCCACCTATTCTCCCCCTGCCCCTCCTTAGCTGCTCCTAAAGCCTAGTGAGGGGGGTCTACGTTCCTACGATCTCCGGTCTGTGGCTCAAGAATAATTGAGAAGAAAATGGAGAGTGTTTTTCACATTTTTGACGTGGGGTTCGAATATGTCATTCACTCCGTTGTCTGAGGAGGGATTTCATTGTAGAGGGGAATTATTCGAAAGTCGCCCACCCTTCTCGGAATGCGCGTGCAGCTCTTGCATGCCCGACAACGTGTTCCGAGTGATATGCGAAAAAATACTAATAAAAAAAGGAAAGAAGTTTGGTTAGGATCATTATTATCCTGAATCTTCCAGAGCGCGGATTGAAGACAGTGTACCCGGAGTGATATTTAGACCAGCCTTTAATGTATCAAATTTATAAATCATGTATGATTCGCGCTGCTCATGTTCCCTTGTACTGGAGAAACCGCTTTGTAAGAGTGTGACCTTGATGGAATCAAACGGGTGGTTTTCGGAGTTTATATGCCGAGACAGAGGCAGATCCGGAAGCGAATGAACATGTGAACGATGGTTATTGAAGCGGGTGCGGAAGGCCGTGTCAGTCTGACCTATGTATTGAATACTGCATATTCCGCACTCGAGAAGGTATACTACATTAGAGCTGTCGCAGTTAAGGTTTGAGTGAATGGAGTATTTGAAATTGGAATGTGTGCTTTGAGCAACGTTGGTTACCTGTATGTGTTTGCACACCTTGCAGCGGGCCTTGCCGCATGGCTGACATCCAGTTATAGGTGTCTTATCGGTTTTTGAACGAACAAGATAATCTTTAAGGTTTTTGGGGCGTCTATATACAACTCGCGGAGGGGAAGGGAAAATTTTTGATAGCCGTTCACTCTGTTGTAAGATGTTAAAGTGTTTCTTTAGAATTTTGTTTACGTTGGGGGGGGTTGCTCCCAAATGTTAGAACTAAGTTTTTCCGTCCCTCTTGTTTTAATTCTTTCTGCTGGTAAAGTAGCTGCTGGCGATCTAGGTTTGCCGCTTTATGTATGGCGTCGTTGACTATAGAAGGAGGATAATGTTGCTTTGCAAGTATGTTGCGCAAGTTCTCTGCGTTGGCCTCAAAGTCTTCGGGGCGGGAACAAATTCTTTTGAATCGGTGGGCCTGCGAGTACGGGATGGACGTCTTGCAGTGACGAGGGTGACAGCTATCGAAATGAAGGTATTGCTGCCTGTCTGTAGGCTTTTTTGTAAACTTTAGTAGTTAATGATCCGTCTTTTACCTTTACGTGGACGTCTAGGAAATTTATTTCAGTTGTTGAGTATGCATAGGTGAATGTTATGTCTGGATGAACTTTGTTGAAAGATTCTATAAAATTAATTAAGCTCTCTTGCGTATCCGTCCAAATAATAAAAATATCATCTAAGAAGCGTCTGTAAAGAAGTGGCTTAATTTTCTGGGTTGATAGAAACTTAGTTTCAAGATCATTCATAAAGATGTTTGCGTAGTTAGGTGCCATACGAGTCCCCATAGCAGTGCCATTAATTTGTAAATAGTATTGGTTATGAAACTCGAAGCTGTTGAGTTCAAGTACCAGCTTAGCAAGGGTTTCAATGACTGTTGGGTTTGGTGAGTCATCCAATTTATGGGCACTATAAGACTCTACTAATGTTTTGATGCCGTCACTATGCGGAATATTGGTGTACAGGGAAGTTACATCAAGAGTTACAAGGAAGGCACCATCAGGGATTTTTACATCTTCGATCGTCCTAATGAAGTGGTTGGTATCACGTAGGTAGGAGGGATGTGTAGGCGGTATGTTCTTAATTAAGGAGTCTATGTAACTTGATATTGGTTCGGTGAGGGTACCTCTTCCTGAAATTATTGGTCGGCCGGGGTTTCCTTTTTTGTGTATTTTCGGAAGCATATAAAACCGTCCTGGTGTGGCACGTGCTACAGTAAGCGCCCTAGAAAGTTTGGGATCTAACTCTCCGAGCTCTACCAGATCATGGAGTGCGGTGGTTATTATTGCTTGATGTTCTAGTGTTGGATCTTTATCAAGTTGTTTGTAGAAAGAGGTGTTAGTTAATTGGCGGGTGCCCTCTTGGATATAGTCGGATTTATTTAATATTACAATCCCTCCCCCCTTTATCCGCTGGTTTTATGACGATATCTGTTCGATCACTGAGTGTCTTAAGTGCTTCATACTCCTTTCTTGAGAGGTTTTTGGCTACTGCAGGTCTGTGTGTGTTATATTCCCCGCAGTATGTCTTTTTGGACGGCTTCGATGTAGGTATCTAGATGCCTCTCCCGCTGAGAGTTTGGTGTCCACTGTTGCCTTGAACTAGAAGGTATTATGGTAGTGGTTTCCCTCTGGGGTTTGTCGAAAAAGTATTCCTCTAGGCGAAGATTCCGTGCGAAGTTATCGAGGTCTTGTAATAAGGAGAACTGATTGTATCGGCCAGTAGTGGGGCAAAATGTGAGTCCGCGGGAGATTACTGCTCGTTCATGGCTACTAAGTTGAACGTCGGAGAGGTTAATTATGTTTTCTTATATGTTGTTTTGTGTGTTAGTAGTGCCTCTCGGCTGGTCGTTAAAGGTTTTATGCGTGCTTCCAAGTTGTGGCACAACCACTGGTTGAGGGCCCTCTGGATTGCCGATGTAGAGCTCGCAGAAGTACGGAAGTTTATCCCTTGCCATTTTTTTCTCCTTAATTTTCAGGATTTCCTCTGTCCTCTTTTTTCTCAAAACGTTCTAGTTCAGCAACTTCTATAGTGGATAGGGAAGTATTAGATCTAGCTTGACATTCCGCCGCCCTCAGAGACGCGAGCACCCTTTCACAGCGCGCCACAACGAGTTCGATTAGTTTTAGTGAAGCAGATTTCAGAATTAGATTACATTGTTGGGTTTCCTCTTCGTCAAAGTCATGCATTGACGACTTAAATGATAGTCGAATGCCCTGAGGGGCGATACCATATCGTAAATAAATTTTGAGGCTTCGCACATGCAGGTCATGGCGTAGACGTTTATCAACAATTTTTTCTTAACCTAAGGAAATGGGGTGTCTGGGGGTATAGCGCGCGCGTCGTCTGTGGGGGAGGTGGTCAATGGGTTAGAGCGATCGGATTGTCAAGGCCTAGTAGAGCCACAGTATTTCCGGAGATCGTACCTTTTTGAGGAGGGGGCAGAGTCGTGTTCCCTGTGTGCTGGAGGGGAGTCCGATGGCTCGCAGTCCTTTGTGGTCGGTGGCGGGCCTGCTGAAGTGGAGGTGCCGTGCTCGGGTTGAGTTGGCCGCCGTCTAGTGGAGGGTGGCGAAGACCATGATCTTGAATGCCTTGGTTCTCTGCCTTGGGGCCGTTGAGATGGTTTCCTTTTCCCGGCCGTTGGTGCGGCCGTCTCTGCACTCCGAGATGTTGGTGCTGAAGCGGTCGAATTCGACGACGAGGTCTCCGTGGTCTCGGTGCGCACAGGATGGGGTTTTGTTGCCTGTTTCTTCGATGAATGAACAGGTGTTGTGATGGCCTGTGCGGTCCTTTGTGCGGGTGCTTCGCTGCCCTTTGCCCGAGTCCTCGACTTGAGTACCTGTGCGAAAGATGGCTTCGCTGGCGACGGCTGGTTCCCTTCAACGGTGGGCACGTGGTCCCCTCCAGGCTCCCATGTGGTCCCTCCGAGTGTGGAGGAGCACACTGTAGATGTTCCACGCAAGCAGAGATACACCAGCGAAACTCGGGTGTAAACCGTCCGCGGCCAGCACCATTTGTGGCGGGAAGTGGTGGATGGCATGGTCTATGAAAAATACGTTCTCGCGGCTTTTGCACAAGTTAGCAAGCCAGAAATTAAATCGATGTGCCTGCCTGTTGAAGTGGTTAACTTGCCTCCAATTTGGATGCCGGAGGCGCGTGTTTACGCCTCGAGGCAGCACCAGGGTAGCAAATACGGTGCCAATGTCTGGCCTTTCGCTCTTAATAGAGTCCAGGAGCGCGGCATACTTCACGATGGCTATGTGGGCATTCGCCCTGGCGAGGTCATTTGTCCCGACGTGAAGAATCAAAAATTGAGTACCTCGTGGTACAAAGTCCAACAGTCCGGGAATGTCATCGATTTGGGCACCAGGCTGCGAGATGAATGCAGGAGATTCGGGCGTGGATGGGTTGAAGTGGTTGTGCAGATGCCTCGTCTGCGAATCCCCCAACACGGCACAAGTCGGAGACTGTTGAGGGAATTTCCAGATTACTTGTTTTCGAGAAGCGTGGACGGCAGCCATTGTACATTAATACGTAGATTATGAAGAGTCTGGCTTCGGTTGCCGTAGAACAAAATAGGAAAAATATATATACGCTTCTAAAAAACTGTTTATTGGTGACGTTTAGATCGGAGACCGATCTTCATCAAGACCTTGATGAAGATCGGTCTTGATGAAGATCGGTCTCCGATCGAAACGTCACCAATAAACATTTTAGAAGCGTATATATATATATATATATATATATATATATATATATATATACATATATATATATATATATATAAAAACAGGCCACAACAACGCTGGCTAAAATCCGCCGAGAGTGTCCATATAATGGCTATCACAATACAAGAAACATTCTACTTAACGTCATCAACGTCTGATCGGGTCGAAGCATGCCGGGAGATACTGGTGTGAAGTAAGGCGTGCACAACTTCCTTTGTTCACTTACACATTTATGATGTTTCGCAATATGAGTGTAGAACAACGCAAAAGCCGCTGCTTAGCGACTTTAACCATCGTTGGTTGGTAGGCTTATGCCAGGGGTCTCAAACGCGCGGGTCGCATGGGCCTTGTGCTCCTCTCGATGATGGACCTACCCGCGCGTGAGTTCATTCGCCACATATTATACGCGAGGCATCCTATGCGGTCAGCACGCGCCTAGTCGATACAGAACCGTGCATCAAAAGCTCTATAATTCGTATTCTGCGTCGAAGTTTTAGGTAACCAAGAGGTAACTATCGATCTGTTTCGCGAGTCTAGATATTCAATTCCTTTTTCAAAATGGCCCATATTGTACATGTGGAAAACGCCTCCTTCCAAATGACGACTTTATAATCAATTAACCCCCCCCCTCTCCTCTTCAACATTTGTCAGTGTCCTGGCCCTGGCGGCACTAAATTTCACGACTGCAGTCCCCAAGAGGACGTGCGTTTTAGACCGCGGGTATATGCAGTGTAACGTCCCAAGGCAACTCACCCTATGAAAGTCTCTGCGATGGAGGGTTCCCGATACTTTCAACCGCCTGTGGTGCTTTAGGGTGCATTGATATCTGTCAGCACACGGACCTCCAGAATTTCCTCTCCATCGAAATGCGATCGCCGTGGCCGGGATCAAGCTGGCATCTTTCTGGTCAGAAGTCGAGCACTAAAACTACTAAAACTACTCAGCCACCGCGACAGCGTGAATTTGGTTATCGTGAACACGGATATGCTTGCTTTCTTTAAACGAGAATGTTGTAATTAACAAGTGCTTACCATGCGTATGATAAACTTTTGCTTTTTAATAGGATAAGTAAAAAAAAAACCGCAATATGCTAATTTGGACCATGTGTCACGACACTTTAAAAACAATTGTGACGTGTGAACTTGCCTGTGTCTTTCGCATTAAATAAATCACGTTAGAGCGACACTACTTGCGGGCTTTGTTGTCCATCAACATTGGAAAATTAAAGCAAAAGTTCCACATATTGCAGTCATTGCGTGGTATGTTTCTGCTAAAATGGAGCTGAAAAACTCTCCTACAAAGGTGAATGTGTCATTTATTCCTGAGTCTTTCTATTTATTCATTGGATGAGAACACCAAAACTATAGCTCTAAAGAATTTGCGAAGACATATATTCTGGCAATACGAAAAGATTGACTTACACCGTGTCCGTTTGCAGATGCCGTTCATGCAGTGTCCTGTACTGTTATTTACTAAACTTAGCTGCAAATTAAGAAAGACAGGTAGAAGAAATGTTGAATTGTTATCTTCAAAGTGGAAAAGAACTGCAGAATATACATTAAAGGATCGAAACACAAAGCTTTTAGGATAATCAAGCAAAAAAACACAATTAATTAATTTACGCTACTGTTATGGACATCGTCCATGATCTTGCCTTGTCAGACGTATGACATTATTCAAGCTATGTTCGCTTGTATGAAGGGCACGGAGGTAGATATGGTGAAAACGTTCCGTGTTTTAAGGCGAAAGCCTTTAATGTCTCATGCTCACGTACATCCGTCCGTCCGCCCGTCCCTCCGTCCGTGCCCTGGCACGGTGCCAGGCCGCCGGCGCGCGCCAACGGACGCCGGTCGGGTCGGACTCTACAGCGTTCGCGTGGCTCGCGCTTTGCTTGCGTAGCGTCGCTGTGCCCAGCGTGTCTAATCATGCAATAAGGGAGACGCGCGCATGGCCTTCCATTCTGACCGACTCCGTCTCAATGGGCACAGGCGTTCTCCGAACACACTTTCGAATTTACAAAGTGTGCTTCAATTTTTTTTTCTGTAAGAACATCGTAGGGATAAATAAAGGTGACCAACTGGTGCGCTGCTGATACTTATCGTTTACTTATGATTTTCAATCACTTGCTCAATGTTTACCATAAAACTTGCCTATTTGTCTGAATGCATGTAACTCGATCTTGGGGCATAATTACGAGAAGTTGTAAATGCTCATAAATGTGCTGTCAGCATGTGCTGCCACATACCTGCGGTGTCGAACAGCGCCAGAAAATTAGTCAGTAGTCTCCGCACACATGTACCATTAGTAAAACTTCATTAGAGAAGATAGCAAACACCACACGCCTATGGCCAACATACCCAACGCAAGCCGATAGTTTACCTGCCCTACACAACAGTAACAACCAGCGTTTTCAGGGCTAGGCAACTCTTATTGAAGTTTGACAAGCACTAGACAACACTGATCGTGAGTTAGTGAGAATCAATGAGCGGTTAATCAAGATGAGCCAGTAGTAGTGAGAATCAGCGAACACAAACGGGCATTTAGCGAAAATCATGCAGCGCAGTCATCAGTAAGCCAACTATTAGCAAGTGCCAGCCACCACTAGTCAATAATGTCTAGTAATAACCAATATTAGGCATCCTTTACCCATTACTAATTAGAATCAAAAAGCAGTAGTCAACATTAGGTAGCACTAGCCAGCTGACAACCAGCATTAGGCAAGGCTAGGTAATAGTTGGCCTAAACTGAAGTCGGGTACAACATAAAAAGTCCGAAGAGGCCCCGTCCAGACGACCGAAGCGCAGAAGCCCAGCGCTTCCGCCACAACAAAAATGTCCCGTTCATGCACTAGGCAGTGTTCTGCCTGATTAACTCTTTCGTTACCGCTAGAAAATGGTTATTTTTATATGTCTCGGAAAGAAAGCGTTTGTCAGTTTGAAAAGTATTCCAGCACGCATTGCAGCGTACCAAATTATTCACAATGAAATGGTATTTCCAAAAAATATAAGTGGTACAGCAGCAAAAATATTCTGGAATGTATAAAATTTGAAAAGCAGGTAATTTTTGGTTGCCAGCTGATGAACAGCGCAATAAAAAACACTAGATACACAAAAACATTCAAAACTAAGAAAATTCTGAATATACATTCTGAAGGTAAATGACCCTGGAATAGTATTAAAAAATTATAAATGCTCTATACAATGTTTTATTAACACAGAGAAAAACAATCTGAACCAGGGTACTGCTTCATTGCTTGTGCCATGTGGTGAAGCATTTCCTGGTTTTCATGTGTCACAGGTGCACTTGCGCACTTTTCACATGCAATCTTTCTTTTTGTAGGGGAAGGACCTGCTGGTGTTCCAAAATACATGGATGCCCACGATGTGAACAATTCCTATATAATTCAGATGTCCAATAAGCTTCACTAGTTCGTCTAGCGTCACCTCTTTCCATGAGTCATCTCTCTCCGCACAGGATGGCGTTCCAAAATATGCATCCAAGCATACTTATTTGTATTTCTGCAGATAATATTAAAAAAAAAAAAGAAATAATGAAATCGCGCGCAGTCCTTAAACGTCTCGGGCCGCTCCGTAGTGCGCGGCCGCGATGTGCTCCGGCGGCCTTCTTTTTCGTGAGGAGAGGCTGTACAGCCGGCGCCAGCCCACCGCGCCCCAGCGACGGGTGGACCTCGCACGTAACCGGAGTAGCCCTAAGATCGTGCACAACGGTCAGCAAATACGCACGTGCGGCGGAGGAGGCCACTTTAGGCCGTAAACGAAACCAACACATGAACGGCTGCGGATGTCCCAGGCTGACCTAAAACGTCTTCGCAATCAGAGATTGAAGCTGAAATGCTGTCATCTTCGTACTAAAAACTGGTCATCACTAAAATGAGGTGCGGTTGCAAGACAGTTCTGAGTGGCGCGTGTTTCTCGTGGCGCAGTTGCGCACCCACGCGCGCGTCACGACGATTCAATAGGAGTGACCAGCGACACTGGATGCGGCCCTGTGTCTGATATAATGATAGAAGCGAAACGGAAGCTGCTGAAAATTGGCGGAAAAGGCCGCCTCCACGCGTTATACATGCGGCGGACCTTCGCAAATATTTTTTTTCGTAAAATAAATCTTCCCCGACGTCCAAGAACAGCTCTCCAGTGAATAGCTTGCATATATTTCAGGCAATTATTACCGCTAAGCACTGTCAGATTAAGAAGCTGACACCATAATTTGATCTCTGACTTGCAAAGGTTCTTTAAATTACAGAACTATTATGTTACTGAAGCATAACCCTTTTGTTCAAGCTCGTCAGCCAAGCCCGTTTTCCCAATAACACACGCACATTGGTTCGTGAAAATGTCTGTCAGATATCACTATGTTGCCAAAAAAGGCCCAATTTGAACTGATTCTGAAAGTTTAGTGGCTGTACTAGCTACAAGGAAGTAAGCGCTAAGTGCCCGAAAAAATAAATCAACATGTAAAAATTGACGATTCCAACTACCGATTACCGGTGATCGGTTTGAATAGGCGTGGGAACGAAATAGTTAAGAAAGGCTCAAGGATAGAGAAGGAGAGGTCAAAGAAACACGGGTGGGCGAGAGAACGCCAGTCTGTTTTGCTGTACTTGGGACGGGGACATGAATCATGAACGAATCAAATACAAAAGTCTTGGAAGACAATTTGAAGTTGTTCAGACTAGCAACTTTAAGGCAATGCACAAAAACATGGTCAATGCATAGTCACAATTTGTTGTTCAGTCCAGTATCCCCAAGAAACATCAACAACGCCTTTGTAGCAATTAGTGGTGAAGATCCTGTAAGAGCTCCCTAGAATTTTGCATTCTGTGAGTTGGCGGTTGTCCAGCTGCCTAGCGCGGCTGATAGAGCTCCCCTTCGGCAGTTAAAAGAAAGTGCACCAGCAAGGAACGTGCACGACTCTTTCGCTGAACCCGTGGCGCTCATATAATGACCGATAATATACGAACAAGCATTTGAAAATGCCACCATCTGTCGGCTGCCATCTTTACTTTTGAGCTCCAAGCCAGAGGCAGACAAGGAGGGTAGAATCACGACGACAGCGGTTGAACGGAATGCGCATTTGTAGGTTACTGTCCAAAGTGCGAGTCTCTTTTTTGCCTTACCTCATGGACGTATTTCACCCTCAGTATCTATGTCTGAAAAAAATTGAAATGTACTCGTACATAATGAATAACGAATGGAAGCATGTGCTCGCAGATGTGGGCAAATCCAAATGTCCCGTGCAAGATGGTGTGCAATTCGACGAAGTCCTTTGGGTGCATTGCATTTTCAAAGGGAAACTACGACGGAGCTCATGCCATCGAGACAGTACGGCAGTTCCATTCGCTGAATCGTTTCCCGCAATGTCATCGTTACCGGGTAGCCGCTGATATACGAGTATTATTGTGTGTTGTTTTGCTAGGGCTAGGCTGTTAACAAGTCTGATCTCTGCAACGGTCTCCTCATGTAACTTATGCGCAAGGCTGAGAGCGAACACTTGAGAACGCTTTGCTACCATGAACTAGGCTTTCTTTTCTCTGACAAATTGAAGAGTTGCCGGGAGTGCTAGAAGCTAAGCAGATCTGGTTGACATTGCGTGAGGCATTTTGAGTTGCACGGTGAAAGCCTGCGCTGTAATCACAAACGCAGCAGTTGCACTGCTCGTCATAACTGTAGAGTAGGTGCATGCAGGGATGGGACCATTGCGTCATGTAGTTAATAAATCTGACTATTTCAGGACAACCGATAACATCGTAGCTTTCTTAATGATTGCCTCTCTCTCTCTTCCTTCTCGTCCCTCCTCTCTCTCATCTTTCTGTTCCCCTTCCCTAATCCCCCCAGTGTAGGGTAGCCAACCGGAAGTCTTTCTGGTTAACCTCCCTGCCTTCTACCTGTCTGTTTGCTTCCTTCCTTCCTAGTATGTTAAAACCTACTTTTGGTGGATGTAGGCCCTCAAAAACAACAGTGGTATTGCTTCAGGCGTGTAGTTTGAGGCCTTGAAGCACAAGAGGCCGCATCGATCTCACAAAGAGTTTTATGCGATCTTTTTGCATTTGGGCATGGGAGATCTGTCGAAGATATCTTAACAAGGTGTCAAATATGCTTGTGAATATGGGTGCTCTTCCACCTCGTCTGAAGTCTGCCGAAAATTGAAGGACACTTTGTAAATTCCAAAGTGTGTTCGGCGAACGCCTGTGCCCATTGAGATGGGGTCCGTCAGAATGGAATGCGATGCGCACCTTTCCCTTCTTCCATTAGTGGGTACTCTGGGCAGGGCGACGCTACTCAAAGAAAGCGCGAGCGCTGTAGACTCCGACGCGAGGCGCGACCGACGCGACTGGCGTTCGTTGGCGCGCCCTGGCGCCCACCTGGCACCGCGCCAGAGCACGGACGGAAGGACGGACGGACGATGGACGTGAGCATGAGACATTAAAGGCTTTCACCTTAAAAAGGTTTCAAAGCTGCAGCAGATATCCCTCTTTCACAACGTCGTCAATACTTCAATACCACTCCTGACATATAAACCTTCTTCAAACTGCTTGCCAAAAAAAATGTTAAAAAATATATGGAAACACCACCACTGCGACGTAAATCTTGTGTTTAATGTTTTTGCATTTTATGTATCCACTTTTGGTCTATCTTTGGATATATGTTTATTGCAATGTGTTTCTTTTTTACCAACACACAGTCTGCAGTGTGTTTGAAACTTGTGTAATTCCAAATTTTGGTAGTACTGTGTCCCTAGTAGCACCAAATGTTGACACAACGTTGCTGCAACATTCAGAAGGTTGCTACAACGTTGTGGCAACATTTGGTGCTACTAGGGGTATCTTCTTGAGATCTTGTGTTCTGTTGCCACCACCGCCTCTATCTGATGTATATAGGCGGGCGAGAATGTTGTCAAGCGGATAGACGCTTTCATTGTCACCCCATCCGTTCATTTTGTATAGGCGAAAATGAAACCATTATTATTATTATTATTATTATTATTATTATTATTATTATTATTATTATTATTATTACATCTATCTATGAAAATGACATCAACATCTTAGTCACTGCCATGACACGTGTTCAGGCCCTAGCCAGGATACAGAAGGCTGCTGCGTTGAAAGCATAGTACTTGGCGAGGCGGCGTTTAAAAATGTCTCCAGAAATGTGCTGACATTTGAATGTTTTCGTATGTAAAGACAGGGCTAACTCTTATAACACACCTGATATTTATTGGTGGAAAGTTGTGGGGAACATCAATACGGTCTCTGCAGCTTTACAATGATTTATTGCTCGATATCGTAAGACGCAGCCTTCCCGTAATGTGACGTATATTGAAATAATCTTGCATGCCCTCCAGAAAACATAATCCATATCTCTGAATACGTGTATCCGTCTTAAGAAGTGTGCAGGTACAGCGGCACCGCTTGTCAAAGCAGGAGGTCATCATATGTCCTTGTTAGTAACCGCTGTCTCTCAGGCGAAAATTCATAGATGTGAGTTTGGCTCACAACGCCAGTGCTTTCGAGGCTGAGGTGTTCCGTTAAGCAAATAATGAGCTGCGTCGGGTTGCTAATCGGAGGGAAGGGACACAGTGCAACTGGTTGTCAACGGCTAGCTGAGAGGGCAAAAAGCACGAGACCGACATTTTTATTGCTTCTTGGTGTATAGTCACATTTTGCTGTGGGTCGCGGGTGAGGCGCAATGAACGAAGGACCAAAATAGAACCAGGCCTGCCCTTATAGCTTGCTTGTTATCAATGTTTGGTTACGATCAACTTTTAGACATCACAGTATTGTCGACGTCCCCGGATAGCCTTCGGTGTGCAAACGCCTACGGAGATCATAGAAAAACGTCGACTGGCGAAAGAACGCTTGACTAAGAGCCAAACAATGAGGCAGAGGCAGCTCCTCGTTGAATAACTCACATGGCATTGATTTCGACCGTCTGTGGGATCGGTCTACAAACTTTTTTAATGTTTTCTCAAGCAGAGAAGTGGTCGAAACTGTACTTCCCTCTTTTCTCATCATGCCGGCGTTGCTCCTTCTTTGCTAAATAAGATGCTTGGCATACAGTACATTGCGCATTCTTACCTACCCTAGGACGCTGAACTGGCATATAACTAATTTTCTCTTGGCCTTGGAAATATGGCATACGTTCAATAACAAAATGATTCATTTAAAAGGGACGACTAATAGGATCACCGCAAACTAGCCCTGCAGCTGTGTTCACACATATCGAAGTAGATTTTAGTCTTGTGCAAGTAGATTGTGAGATCTCCGAAGCTTCAAGAACTGCCCTCTAGGTTGCGCCAAATATACCGGGCGTTACCATAAATACCGTTAAAAATACCCAACATTTTATACATTGAATCACTAAAAGTCACTGCAAATGCATTCGCTTGCAGTGTTTTCGCGCATCGAAGCATGACGTCTCGCAGTCAGGTGAAGGGTGCAAGTAGTGTTTCTCATCAAGCAGTAAACTAAATATGGACTTAATAAAAGCTTCTAATGAAATGTTGCAATTCAGATCACAGCATGCACAAGCTATAATTTTATAAACGGTAAAAATTTTTACGTAGGCTTACCCTGCATGATATTCCATTATTATAATTCGTGAACTGCAGACGGCGTCGCTCGTTGATGCACACATAACGACAGTTGCTCACTACAGATGTCTGTAAATAAAAAAAATAGACATGTTTCGTCACTGTTTTCTCAATGCTGACACACCTCGTGAATTACGTGTTTAGAGCAGGCATGGCGAGTATATGCATTATGTTTAACGTACGGGAATTCACTGTCACTGTCACTTCCGCATGCATAAAATAGAAAGGCAGAAAAGAAAAGTCTACAATGACTCTAAACACTTCTTTGGCCGTTTAACTAATGCAACTAGTCTCAGCTGTGGCGCCAGAAATACCGCATACCCCTGTAAATATGACATAATGAGCTTAGCGTAGGATGCAGCACAGTCATTTTTCTCTTGGGCGCCAATACAAAACTCTTTGCGCACCATTCAAGCGTATCTTTTTTTCTCCACCGTCTTTAACCTAGACATCAGGTTTCTTAGTCTTACTCGTCAAGAGTTTCTTCAATTTCTATCTGTGGCGGCTGCCGTCGCCTTTTAGAAGTAGAGGTGTTAACTGCACGACAAACAGAAATAGGTGTTACAATAGCAAGCTCTGTAGCTTTGTCTAATAATTTACGCAGGTCGATAATGTACCCAATATAGATTTACTTGGTGTCTTCATAGAACAAGAGTCAGATACTCCAAATGGTAAACTCTAAGACAGCGCGAAAGAAACTAAGTACTAGTGGAGGAACACACGCGACGAGCGCTCCTTTTTAACACGAAAATATTTTATGCTGAGGTCCACCTAGACTTCACTGAGGTCATTTTATCACGAAAGTGGCATCCGAAAAACGCTCACGAACAAATGACGAAGAAAAGTTTCCTTGACTCGTATGACCTCATAGTCGGACCTACGAACTCTCGGTCCACGACGACAGGTGCTGGGCGCTCTACCCACAGCGCTACCGATGCACATGCACGCAGCTTCACAAACGCACCTTATATCTAGCACGCCTTCTCCTTCTCGCAGTACTCTTGGTTGATGGAGGCGGTGTCGCCGTTTGGCAGCATGAAGTACTCTGTCATAACACTAACGAGAGCCGACAGGGAGCGCTCAGGCACTTTCAACGCAACAGAGGCTTTTGGTAGAATATTTTAGGAAAATATGGCTGGTGAAATGCGGCTTACACGGCGATTCGGTTCGTTGACGTTGCAGTTACGTGCTTTTCGTTTTGCGTCTTGGTAACGTGTGATGCCTCGTCGCCCGAGTAGTGAAGCTTCCACATGCACCAACGGTGTTTCTCCACCACCTACTGCTTCAAAATTGATCGCAGCCACCATAAAAACTGCTTCAATAAACGCCACAAAAAGGTATGCCCACAGTGGCCTCTCCTTTGTACTTGCCCACACCCGTTTTAGTCTTTTCGTTTGATTAAATCAATTGTTAGATGTCATTCGTCTGTGTCATCCCTGTTTTTTTTTTCTTTAAAACTTGGCAGTCTGCTTTTATTATCCAGTATGTTCCAAACTAGCTCCTACACTTCGACGCGTGAACGAGAACGTCATGCAAGGAAGTGTTTTGGTTCTTAGTTACACTCCAGCGGGAAGCGGAACGCCTTTCCGCCTTCGCTGTTCATGCTACAAATTCTGCATCCGGCATTTCTGAAGCGCTGTATGGGAATCGTGGGGCGCCTACGGGTGGCGCTACACTATAAGAACTGAGAGAGTGCCGGGCACTCTTTTGGGAGAGTATTTTCTTGTCACATATTTAACTTTCTTTTCCTGAGTAAATCACCTCTTTTTGAGGCAGAGTATAGTAATGCTCCCTTGGAGGGTCAAAGTACTCCACCCCCAACAGAGTAACATAACTCTGGCCGAAGCAGAGTAGCATGACCCCACCCAAGGGAGTAGTAGTACACCGCACGGAAAAACATAGCGTAACTCGGGCCAAAATTGGGCTTTAGAATTGCTTTTAACAATTTTCATCAGGTGCAGACTGTAATGATGGCTAATAAAGACCACTACGACAAAAAAAACTTAAAGAAGAATACATGACCGAGTGAGACTCGAACCCACTACCGTTAGACGCGCATCAGATTGCGAAGCGGACACGTTACCGACTACATCACGCTGCAAGATGGCGTATGAGCGTTTATTTCTTCATGTTGTAAGTAAATGTGCGTGATCTGGCTTTCATGTCGTTGTTTAGAAGCGCAGATTTGAGTGTCTCTGCACGTGCGACAGCCAAACGGACTGCAGTTCATATGTTTGTGTTGTGCTTCGCGAGATCGGAACGTCAATCTGACACGCTTTGGCGTAAAAAAAAAGATCAGCGTTACTGAAGATATGCACGGCATTCGCACTGACTCGCTAAGCGGTTAGTCATTTCTGTGTAGGAAACATCGCACTTCTCAACTGCACACTGAACAATTCGGTTTTCTTCGCCCCCCCTTGGACACATTTTCGGTCATTCTTGTTCACGTTCCACAACTACAACCATAATACTTCACGGTAGCCGTACCGTATATATATACATTAGGCTTATAACAGCGCAGGCTCCGTGCTTGACGTTCGTAGCGTAAAACATGAACGCCTATTGATATACGAATAATGCAATAAACGCTTGGATTTAGTTTCGATCGTGACCGATCGAATGACGTCATAATCGCTTATTTAACTACACAAATCCCAAGCTAGAAACGAAGAGTTCCAAGTGCCTTCAATTGTGCTGAAATTCGCTGGGCGGCGCTGGAAAAGCTGTTCTTTTTTATTAGTCCTCTCCAACGTCACAACAAACAAATATTATACTCTTTACTGCATATATGTGTGGTTATTAAGAAGCGGTCGTCACTCGCGATGTGCCAGCACTTCGATATATAGATCAGGAGCAGGAGTATAACCGCGTTTTTACTCTCTACTGCCTGAAGAGTATATGGGCATTCCACTCTCTCATTTCATAGAGGGTGAACAATCCTTTCACTCCATCCATGCTTTTCGAGAGTAGAACACTCTGAGGAGTAAATCGGCCTTTTTACTCCTGCGATACCCTGCGCAGTTTTTAGAGTGTACAGTGCAGGTGGTGGAACAGCGCACTGCGCCATAAACCCTCTAAATATAGAATGTACCGACACTCTCCTCCATTGCGGCACTTTCCTCCTCTATATCCTCTCTCAAAGGCCGCGCCTCCTCTATATCCTCTCCCAAACTGCCGCAGTGCGGGCGGCGGACCTATGCGTTATCTGGCGCCCGCGAGCGTCCCTGCTAGGAAATAGCGGCGGAGAAAAATGAACACACAAGAAAAAAATATGGTTCGCGAACGTGGCCCGGGCGACGGCCCGAGAGGTGCTTCGGAAATCACCGAGACAAGATCCGAAAGAGGAGGGCATACGGCGTGGCAGCTCGGGTAAATGAAATACGGTACTTAAAAAAAAATATCCAGGGACATGACTGCGCCAGCGCCGGCAGTGCCACGTGGCCATTTCAGTTTCCACCCACGTGATATTAATTGTCATCTCCCAATCTTCTTGGGCCGTGTTTCATGCAAGTGTGCGTGCGAGAAAGTGACAGGTGTTGTAAAGTGGGTAGGATTTCATAAATTTAACAGTGCAGGATTTTTTTAGGGCCTCAAGCGAAGAGAAAGGACAAAAATTATACCGTATCAGCCATATTTTCTACGTACCAGAAGAGTGCACAGACGCGAGACAGGGTGTATCTAAATGGGTGTATTGAATTGGCTGAAAAGTTTTAATGTCATTCATTCCCTCAAAATTACGGGACCAAGCCTGCAATCTATCCAGACTTCTAGGATAAAACTGGTCGCTGCGGACATACAAATTGTTTTTGCAGATATTGCTAACAACATCTTCAGAACAGGTATATTTCCCGAATTGTTGAAACGTGGTAAAATAATTGCAGTGTTTGAAAAAAGGTAGTCGTCATAACATTAACAACTACCGCCCGATTAGCATTTTGCCATTTTTTAGTAAAGCTATTGAAAAGCTTCTGTAAACTCGTTTATTTATTCTTTTCTTTCCACACCAGTTTGGCTTTAGGAATGGTTATTCAATGGAACATGGATTATTCAATTTCACGGATAACATTAAACAATTTATTGATGAAGGGTTTGTTGTAGGAGCCATATTCATTGACCTAACAAAGGCATTTGACACACTAGTACATACTATTCTTCTGAATAAGCTGCACTCTTTGGGTATTACTGGCCACTATATTTATTTCGCTCCTACTTGTCTAACAGGCCGCAAGTAGTATATCTTAATGACAAATTTTCATCAACTATGTTAATTAACTGCGGTGTTCCCCAAGGCTCTATATTAGGCCCTTTGTTGTTTCTGCTATTCATAAATGGCTTACCCAATACGCTTACCTCTTCTAACTGTTTGCTGTAGGCTGATGACACGACCATGTATTCACGACAAAAATCAGTAACCGCACTTCAAGACACCCTGCAGATCTTAAAAACGTGTATTCATGGTGCAGAAATAATGAATTTCAAATTAATGCTTCTAAAAAATGTTTTTGTGCCCTTTGATCATCCACAAACGGTGATTCCTTCCCCCATGACTGTCTCATTGAATAATTATGTTATACCTGCATCTGATAATGCTAAATACCTGGGTATTACTCTCGAAAAACACCTTAAATACAATAGTCATGCCAACTCGCCAATATAAAAGGGTTTCATTTGGTATCCACATTATCACTAAAACGTACATTTTTTCAACCTCATATTCTTACCACGCTTTATAATGCTTACAATAATAACCATTTATCATACTGCTTATCATCGTGGGCTAACACGTACGCCATTCATCTCAAACCCCTTGAATGTCTTCAAAACCAGGCGATAAAATGCAGACTTTTAGCTCATTCCCTTGTCATTCTCTACCTAACCATCAACAGCTTCGCATCCTACCCATTCAAGAGTTGTTTTATCATAGACTGTCGCTCATCACATACCATCTAATTCATCGTGAAATATTATTAGATTGTATTCCTTGTCCTCGTCCACAAAAATGATGCCAGGTTTTCAGAGAATAATAACGTTCTTTTACCTAAAATAAGCTCGAACAATGGCAGATTTACAGCTCGCCTCTGTGCTTCTTATCTTTGGAAACACATACCTCTTCATGTTATGCCATCTCGGCCATTGCAATATTTAAACACAACAAGAAAAAAATAGTAAAGTGAAGCTTTGAGCTAGTTAGTTTTGCAATATATACGAACAGCGCGGTAATCCACACGGGGGCACACAAAAGAAACAACACAGACAAGCGCTTGTCCGTGTTGTTTCTTTTGTGTGCCCCCGTGTGGATTACCGCGCTGTTCCTATTTCATAATGAAAAATATACTGTTACATAAGCCTTTTGTTCATCTGTAAAAAATTCATTTTCATCATCGCTTCATTCTTTTGTATCCATACCTGTGTGCATTTTTAAGTATTGTATAATGCTGCTATGGCAAATATTTTTTTTCTTTTTGAGTATACATTTTTCTGTATTTAACACGTTTTTTTATTTGGTCGCCCTTTTAGCTCTTCCTGCTGTTACTTTCCTTTTATGTACGCCACTAATGATAGCAGGTTCCCCCTGACAGTTTCTTACTTTGGGACCTCCTGATTCTGTGTGTATTATGTGACCCGTTTTAAATGCGAAGCAATTCTTTGCGTACTGCCAGCACTTTAAACGTTTCTATCTATCTATCTATCTATCTATCTATCTATCTATCTATCTATCTATCTATCTATCTATCTATCTATCTATCTATCTATCTATCTATCTATCTATCTATCTATCTATCTATCTATCTATCTATCTATCTATCTATCTATCTATCTATCTATCTATCTATCTATCTATCTATCTATCTATCTATCTATCTATCTATCTATCTATCTATCTATCTATCTATCTATCTATCTATCTATCTATCTATCTATCTATCTATCTATCTATCTATCTATCTATCTATCTATCTATCTATCTATCTATCTATCTATCTATCTATCTATCTATCTATCTATCTATCTATCTATCTATCTATCTATCTATCTATCTATCTATCTATCTATCTATCTATCTATCTATCTATCTATCTATCCTCTTACATCTGGGTGCTCTCGTGATCACTAGAGGCCGGATTTTTAGGGACTGAAAATCGTGTTTTAGGCGCCATAAATAGGCGGGAAAAACACAGTTTTAGGCCCCCCAAAATCGTAAATATAGGCACAATAAATTTTTACAAAAACTCAGATTTTCGAATAAGGACGTGCGCGACCTGGTCTACGACAGGAAAGAAAACAAATGTTATATTTTATGATTGTACAAAGGCGTTAATGATTTAAGATAGTCACTCAATGGTCCCTTTTCGGGCACGGTTTCCAGAACACGGTCTCTCCTTTTATTGTCCAGAATGGTAAGTTAAGTATCCGATATCGAATAAACACGCTCCTGGGTCTGCTTCTTTTCGGCATGGCTAGGAAGGGCAGCACAGGATTCAATAGCCAGACCGCTAAAAGGCCAGAATGGTCTGTTAGCCTCGTATTGGCCGGGTCTAATAGCGCAGGGTCAATTTCTCCTCTTTTGTGTGAACACTATAAAGGGCCCCCTTACCAGGTTTGAGCATTTCGAGCTAGAAGTGTAATGCATGCACTGCGCTAACGATCACGTCTGCCAAGATTTGCAACGCTACGCTCCCCGGAAGGAGGTGAAATGTCAGACTGAATGCCTCGTGCCCTTTATCTCACAGGCGCGCGCACCAATGTGGGGGAGGTGAAGTTCAACAAGGAATGGTCCTGTGTATGTCACAGCAGTACATGAAACTGCGAGAATTATTCGAGGCTACATGTGTAATTTGTGCAATCTGTTGCTTGAATAGAGGAATGAAAGTTTATAGAAATATTAAAACATACAAATGGAATGTGTGCGCGTTTTTCTTTAGTTTTTTTTTCTTCGAATCGAGAGCGATGCGAGACTTAGCTGCCTATATTTCTTTTGTGTTCGTGTTCTCGCCGTTCCCGCGTCGTGCCGGCGCCACCCCTGACAACGCTTAGCATGTTTTTGGTGCATCGTCCCTTACAGCAGTTCCAGCTGTGCGACGCGCTGTGTCGTGGTAAGGATACAGGATCCCTGCCAGCCTCTCCAAACGCATAGACGGATCCATCCCACAGAAACAGGCAGTACACTATAGAGCGAACGCCGAAACGATACAACACCGCTTGTGCGCACGACACGGCTTGGGCATGTCATGTGCACATAGTGTAATCTTGCGTGAGCATGGCGTGTTGATGCGTCAACGTCGTGTGATCTTCCGGCTCCGAGTTTCCCTGATACCGAAAAGGGCAGGGAAGGAATTTGGCTTGCGAGTGGCAAAGGTTTCAAGCTCACCTACCGGCATCATGCTTTCGCGGCTCGTAATGAACCAATTAAAAAGTTCTTGTGGTACAAAGCTCTTCATTAGGCACGCGAACACTTCCAGTATCTGACTAAAATTTCTCATGTGACCTGGTGAAGCGCCCTTTAAGAAGTAAATTACAAACGAAACAAAAGCCACGTGCACATCTGATTTTTTTAAACCTGTACTCTACTTTCTCCTGACGGCACTCCATGGTTTCGCATTCGTTCTCCATCTTCCTGCTGCTGCACAGAGGCACCTCCTGTTCCCTGCCCTTCACCACACCCAGGTCTTCAAGGAGGTGCTTGGATTCCTTGAGAACACTGGACTGGGAAACCGGCTGTAAATGCCGCCCGCAACGGCCTCTGCCATGGAAGCCACTCTCCTCTTCTTCCCCTCTCCTCTTCCCGCCTTTATTTTCCTCTCCCCATTCCACTGTACACGCTGGGACGTGCTCCCATTTAGGGTTGCAGAAATAGCGTGTTTTCCTCTCCCCTGCTCAACCGCTCGCGCCATGTCAGTGCGGTGGGGTAAGGTGGCCGGCGCGTCCCATTTCACTGCTGCTACCGGTTGCTTCCCGGATGTTTGTTGAACTAGGTAACTAGGATGTTGCACCCCATAAAGTCCCGAAACGTTAATTTTGCCCGGTAACATTACTTACGGTCTCAAACTGTACTCGAAAGCAAAATTTGAGGCTAAATAGCGTTCATATAGGCACCAATTTTGAAAATAGGCATTTATGAGCACTTATAGACATTTTGGCACAAACCCCAAAAATAGGCATTTATAGGCACTATAAAAACACTATAAAAGCCCTCCTTTACCCCTAATTCATGCTCATATATCAAAGTGGCGCGATGGGAACGTAAGGAAAAAAATAGGCATTTGCCTATAATCCGGTCTCTAGTGATCACCTCCTTAACTTGAGGTTGACCAAAGTTAGTGTGGGTGGGTAAAATGATTTGACAAATATGTCTGGCTGGTCGTGACTTGAATAACGTGAAAATCCCGTCGCGTACGGCATCAAACGCACTTCTGCAGACACGTGTGGCTCATACCCGTAAATCACGGGCCGTGGTATGGGGGTATGAGCCACAGGTGTTTGACAATTTATATCTACCCAGGAACGGCGAGGGCGAAACATTGCGCGTTTAAATGCGAGAGCGTTAAGAAAAACCGACATCGGCGGCGTTGACCCGAAGAATGCAAACAATAGAAATCAGAGCCCAGCAGGAATCGAACCCAAGCTTTATGCGTGGCAATCAAGTACTCTACCACGGAGCCTCGTCAAATCTCGAAACTGCTTTGGATAAAGACCCTATGCAGGCGTAATGTTGGTAAAACGTCAACTGTAATTGCAGTGCTGGCTATCTCATTTAAAAAAAAAAACATTACATATGTACTCCTATGATGAAGGAGTCATGTCGGGTTAACGTCAGTTGTATACTCAAGCGCCATCCACTGTAGTTCGTTTACGTAGCACTATACAGGGCTACCATCCTCGCAAGCACAAGCGCTACATATGAGATCACCGCTTCTAGTGTCAATACCTATGTTTCTGTTGGCATCGTTACGCAACTGTAAACAACTGGTTATATGAAACATATGAGACTGTTCAACATATGTCTCTGCGTTCAACATTTGTACATATCTTTAGCGTCATTTTGTAACGTATCGCTCAGTAAAAAAATTACAACCCAGTCGCCATACTGCCGCATGCTTCGCATAACATCGATACCCATGGTACTTGGGATCTGCCTAACTTTTGTGCTTGCAGTAACAACAAATAAACTTAAATAAACTTTTGTTGAGAGGTGTGGTCGGAACCCTATCTGTGCGTCAGGCCAACTTGAACCTCAAAGGATGCACCATCGAGATCGGTATGCAGTGCATATTGTCATTTTGCCTGCTTATTACTGAGTAAACGATGACATTTGGGTCTGACCCGTGCTCTAGCGTGATATCAAAAGCCGAAGTAGTTCAATGGTCCCAATAAACTCTTGGCATCGCTGATCCTTGCTGCGATGCCGTATAGCAGTTGCGCGATCTTGGCTAGTTTCGTTTCTAGACGGCTCTCGAGCTGCATGTGTGGTTGAATAATTTTGTTACATGCCAGCTTCACATGTGATATCTTAGCTGTCAGGTAGCACTATGAACGGCGTGGCGCACCTCAGCTTGCACAGGCAGAGCTGTCAAGGGGAAAATGCAGCACACGCGGAGTAATTGCTAAAATTCGCGGTCCCTGATGAGCCAGGCATCCTGGGCTTGTTCGTTACTCTTCCCGTTTATGGACATCTTAGCTCATCCAAATGTGGTACGTCGTCGGAAAAAAAAAAACTGGCCGATCCCACGCATTGTGGGAATTGGTGTAATGCGAAGCAGCCAGCAAGGAGCAAATCATGCTGTACATAACATGCATATCACAACTTACATTTAAGGACCTCGCATTTAGGTTCGTCATACATTCATGTAGCCTAATACAATACAAAATTATGTGTATATCAAGCCTGCGAACTGGCCGCGAGCGCACCATGAGCGTAGTTTGCAAGTCAAGCTAACATGAAATTTCATGATTTTCATATTACCACTTGTCATTTATGTTCGTCATACAGTCACGTTGCGCAATACCAAATTAGGTGCATATCAAGCCAGTGAAACGGGCGTGAGCGAACCATGAGCGCGGCATGTAAAATTTTCGGCTGATCCCACGTATACCTTGGGAATCGATGCTATGCGAAACATACAGACGGAAGGTTACTGTGTTGTAATTTTTTTATTGAGCGAAACGTTCCGAAATCACGCTAATGATGTACGCACACGCCAGTGGCGTAGCCAGGGGGTGGCACACCGGGCACGTGCCCCCCCCCCCCCGACATTTTTTTTCGCCATGGCATACAAAGCGAAAAATGGCCATTTTCAAGGAGGTGCCCTCCCCGAAATCATGGAGGTGCCCCCCCCCCCCGAAAAAAAATTTCTGGCTACGCCCCTGGCACACACATATGATGAGCAGCCTCATATATTTTATATAACCAGTTGTTTACAGCTGCGTAACGATGGCTACAAGAACATGGGTATTAGCAACACTAGAAGCGGTAAGCGGATATGTAGCACTTGTGCTCGCGAGGATGGTGGCCCTAGACAATGCTAAGTAGATTAGCTTGAGTGGATGGCGCTTAAAAACTGACGTTAACCGGACTCGACGGCTGTATCCTAGGAGCACGTATGTAATGTTTATAAAATTGGATAGTCAGCACTGCAACCACAAATAACATTTCGCGAACATTTGGGTCTTTTTGAAACGAAGTTCCGAGACCTGGCGTGGCTGAGTGCTAGAATACTTGATTGGCACACAGAGTGCTTGGGTTCGATTCCTGCTGGGATCCTGGCATTTATTCTTTGCATTCATCGGGTCAACGCTGCCGACGTCTGCTTTTTTCTTAACGCTCTCGTGTTAATATTACCAATGTCTGTTCTCGCCGTTCCTGGGTATATATAAACTGTCAATCGGCCTGTGGTGCATACCCGCATACCGCGGCCCGTGGTATAACGGTATAAGCCACACGTATCTACAGGAAAGGGTTTGATGATGTAAGCGACGGGATTGTCACATTATTCTTGTCATGACTAGCGAGTCATATGCGCCAAACCATCTTACCCTCGCATGCTAATTTTGGTTTACCACAAGTTAAGGGGTGATCACGAGAGCCCCCCCAGACGTAGGTGGCTAGATAAGATAGATAGATAGATAGATAGATAGATAGAAACGCTAAAAGTGCATGCAGTATGCAAAGAAATGCTTCGCATTTAATAATGTTGTACATACCATTGATGTCATGATTTCCATTTTGCCATCTGTCAGTTATGTTGGTCATGCAGACACGACATGCAATGACAAATTTAGCGTACATCAAACAAGCGAACTGGCCGCAAATGCACCATTTGCATCGCATGCAAGTCATGCTGACATGTTATGACTCTCATGATTCTCATATTATGACCTGCCATTTATGTTCGTCATACAGTCACGTCGCGCAATGCGAAATCGGTGTATATCAAGCCTGCAAACGCCGTGAGCGCACCATGAGGGTGGCGTGCAGGTGATGCGGACATGACATGTCCTGCTTTTCATATTACCACTTGTCATTTATGTTCGTCATACAGTCACGTTGCGCAATACCAAATTAGGTGTATATAAACCTATCGAAACGGCAATGAGGGGAACCATGAGCGTGGCATGTAAATCATATTGTACATGACACGGATGTCGTGATTTTCATTACACCATCTGTCATTTATGTTTGATATGCAGACAAGTCGCGCATACCAAATTTGGTATATGTCAAGCTAGCGAAACAGCCACGAACGTACCATGAGCATGGCGCATGTGTCCTGCTAAATATGACATGCATGTCATGATTTTCGTATTACCGCCAGCCATTTATGTTAGTCATACCGAAATGTCTCTTCATGTCAATTTAGGCATATATCAAGTTAACGAAACTGTCGTTAGGGAACTACGGCCACGGCATGGAAACCATGCCGTTCATGACAAGAAAGTCACGATTTTCATGACATCACCAGTTATATATGTTCGCATACGGGCATGCTAAGCCATATCAATTTTCGTGTAAATTCCATTAATGATACGGTCCGGAGAACATAAAGTCGTAGGCGGCTAGATAGATAGCTAGATAGATAGATAGATAGATAGATAGATAGATAGATAGATAGATAGATAGATAGATAGATAGATAGATAGATAGATACGCTCAATGTCACGGAAGTTCGCTAACAGATGATTCGTATGTGAAAACAGCAGGAGCGTGCGCGGTATAAGCTGGACCACTCCGACAGTTTTCCGCCATCCAAATCCTTACACGAGATCACTTTGACTGCTGCCGCTCGTCTTCGTCAGCACGGTAAAAATATCAGCTACTTGGCGAGGAGCGCAAATTCACAGAGAACAAGCGACAGCATGGACTTTGTAAACATGCACAGGATTACTTGCTACATACGTCGTTTGCTGCGAATACAACGTTTTAGCTGGTATCTAAAGCATTGTCGCGCTGCAAATCTGAAAAACTTCATTCGAGGTGGTCAGTTGTTATGGCTTTTGCTCAGTCTATGACGCAGTACTCCATAAGTGATATTGTAAACGTGCTCTGACAACCTCACATGGCTCCACTGATAGGCGGCTGCTGCACAAAGCACGCCAGACACTTTCGCTCACTCCTACACCGTGGCGCCAGCTGCTCATTGCATGTTTCCAAAGGCATATGCATGATCAAAAGCGTAAGTTTCCCTATCAGTGGGGATCGCATATTTTGGCTCTTCTTTCCTCAAATGACAAAGCTTTGAATGAGCGCATATCGAGCACCATTGTTTATGATACGTTTATTAATGTCATCTTTGCCGGAGATCTACCATATGCTGTGTGCAGATGAGTGTTAACTACTAAAGCTACCAGAAAGGTTCATTCATGATCATAGACGTTTGTCGTCAAAATGAAGATGTGCCACTAGGCATCCACATGGGTGCATCAACGTCCAGCGGTGCTGTAGCTGTCAAACAGGAATAGACTTTGCGCAAGCTTTCATATATCAATATAAAATAAAAAATGACTACTCCTGGGAAGACGTGGTTCACTTTCGTGTTATACCGATTCATTTGACGGCGGGATGAGCCATGTTTATTTTTTCGCTGTATTTCCCATTTAAAAATGTGTGACCAACTAGCCCAACGAACTACACTTCTGCACTTCAAATAATGGCGTTGTCGAGACAGCGAACAAAGCTTGAACAACCAATGGAAACCACAAAGTATTGTAACAAAACAGCAAGTTGGGCGAGTTGGTGCGTATTCATATTTGGAAACTAACAGCGCACAGAAAAAAATGAAGACAAGGAAGACATGAAACACACACAGCGCCGCACTCACAACTGGAGGTTTATTGAAAGGAAACAGGCGCCTAAAAATGAAAAATAAACGGGCATGACAAGTGAGGTACAAAGTGATTAGGTGATACGCTCGTCAATAAAAGTGAACTCTTTTTTGTACAATGTCACCGAGATTTGGCTTACGCAGGTATTACGTGAGTTGTTAATATGAAATGCTTCAGAGACTTCACGAGTGAATTGATCGTGGTGTTTAAAAAATAATAACTGTGTTAGAAAGAACAGGTGTGCACTCACACGTGGCGCAGTGCGATGCCAAATGGGAAGGCGAGCTGTTATGCAATAAGAGATAGTGCTCCCGCAACCTATTTATTATATTGGACAGACAGGCCGCTGTATCACTCGAGGTGCGCCACGCGCACCTCGAGCACACGCTGTCACGAGCTTTGCCTGGCTTTTCCTAGATGACAGCATCTACAACATCTCCTAATGCAATCAAGCGAAGTTCGCTGCAGCAGGCGGCCGCACGCACCTCCCACTTCTGGTATGCCCGTGGGAAGTGTTCTGGCAACGCGAACGAGTGTCTATAGCACAATCACTGGTACTGGCGTCTTCTGTGTTGTCATGACCTCGGGAATATGGCACTAGCTGCGTCCTGTTTCTGCGTACAGTACCAGTGTCGGTGTTGACCCAATAAGATCTAGGCTCATCAGCTGAGGCTTGGACTGTCCCTTTGCTCTTCGTATCTGTCACCCACACGGCATCTCCATAAAAGAAGTTCCGGCAAGTCGCGGACTCCGTGACGTCTGTCGAAGTCTTTCCTTTGGCGTTTGCGGTATGCTTCCTCAAAATTCTGAAGGCTGTCTTGATCTGGCCATTGGGGTTTTAGCTTGGTGGAACAAAGAGGAAGCCTGGATCTGAGGCGACGACCCATTAGTAGTTCAGCAGAGCTATACCCATTCTTCAAAGGAGTCGACCTGTAAGCTAGAAGAGTCAGGTAAGGGTCCTCAGTCTGCGTCATGGACGTCTTGATTATCTTTACGGCAGCCTCAGCAAGTCCATTACTTTGAGGATAGTGAGCGCTAGACGTAATGTGCCTGAAGCAGTAGTCTTGGGCGAAGAGTGAAAACTCAGTCGACGAAAACTGCAGGCCATTGTCGGAAACCACTTCTTCGGGAATCCCGTGGCGTGCGAAAAATGACTTGCAGCGGTTGACGACAGCTGTGGAAGTGAGCTTCTCCAGCCGAACCAGTTCGGGGTATATTGAGTAATAATCAGTAGCTATTAACCACCACTGGTTCTTGAAGTCAAACAAGTCCATTGCAATGCGTTGCCAAGGTCTTTCAGGAAATTCGGGGCTCATTAGTGGCATTTTTCTGTTGACTCTGGTTTCGATGCATTGCTGACACCGCTTCACCAGGGATGAGACGTCAGATCCTATGATGGGCCACCAGACACAGTCTCTGGCTCGAGCAAGTGTCTTCGTTATGCCAAAATGTCCTTCATGCAAAAGTCGTAGGACTTCTTTTCGGCAAGAGTCTGGAACGACAACTCGCGAAGCGTAGAAGAGTATATCACTGCACACGGAGCTTGTGTCGATGGTCGTAGAATGGCTTTAGGTCATGTCCTAAGTCTCTCCTGGAGGGCCATTCTTTCTCGCACAGCAGACGAAGTTGTTTGCAAATAGGGTCTGCTCGTTGAGATGTCTTTAACCATTGAAGACAATGTTGCTTTATGGGTAGAGAGGTTGTCAAAGAGCACAGGAACGCTTCCACGCTTTCTTCTAGGCCGCTGTTTCCTGGTTCTCGCAGGTTTCCATCTGGACCATACAGCTGACGAGGAGGAGCTGATAGAAGCGGTCTGTCCTTGAGCGTCTTGAATACCTGCGTCGGGAGGACAGTTTCGTCGGCACCAGTGTCAATTTTGAAGTCTACTGGCTGGCCTTGAACCAAGACTGTTGCTTCCCAGTTTCCAGCGTCCGTCGTTGTGACTGCTCCAAGGAATCCTGATTC
The DNA here is from genome assembly GCA_030522465.1 of Rhipicephalus appendiculatus. Lineage (NCBI taxonomy): Eukaryota > Metazoa > Arthropoda > Arachnida > Ixodida > Ixodidae > Rhipicephalus > Rhipicephalus appendiculatus. The sequence continues at coordinate 56,570 of JALIZH010014716.1, forward strand.
TAAAGTTCCGTGCTCGGTTTCGACACAATCGAGGCGTCGCGACATGCATACGGAGGCATAGTGACCTTTCTTCCGGCAATTCCTGCAGACTTCCGAGCGTGCTGGGCAGAGTACGAATGTGCCGCTCTTGACCACACCACCGGCACGGCTTCTGCGCTCTGCTTTTACCAGAAGGTGAAGGTAGCTTGCTTGCCCCGCGTGGATAACTACCGCTTTTCCCTTGCATTGAGGCGCCCCGACTGGATGCAACCTTGTTCACAGATGGCACCTCCTGGTGGAGCTCCGCTTGTTGCTGACGGACAGTCTCGATCTGGCTCACAGAATCGAGAGCCTTTTGTAGTGTAAGGTCTGCGTCGAGCTGTAACCTGGGAGATAGCTGCTTGTCTTTTATCCCAACCACGAGGCGGTCGCGCACGAACTCTTCTCGAAGAGCACCAAACTTGCAATCTTTCGAAAGCGTGTGGAGCGCAGTGACGAAATCTTCGGCCGACTCACCGTCTTGTTGCACTCTGGTGTTGAATCTGGCTCATTCGAAGATTACATTGCATCGCGGAATAAAATATTTGTCGAACTGCTCCACGACTAAGTCGAATTTCTTGGAGTTCTCTTCGGATAAAGCGAAGGTAGCATATATTTCCTCGGCTTGGTCACCCATGATGTAGAGTAGCGCGACGACTTGGTGTTGCTCGGGCTTAACGCAAAAGCCTGAAGAGGTTCGGAAATGTTCAAAGCGCTGTTTCCACTTCGGCCACTCGTTCGGCGACGAAAAGTTGAAGGCGTCCGGTGGTTGAATAACGAACGATGCCATGGCCTCGGACGTTAGAAGGTCGCTCTGCTTGAGTTCCGAGAGTATGCGTGTAGGCAGCAGCTCACCGGCGTTTTCTTGCTTGCGGCGTCCTTCGATAGGATGATGGTTAGAAGCCGATGTCCACTGGTAGCACCCTGTTCTTCTGACACCATGTTGAAGTCGTCAGGAACGAGCGAGAAGGCGGGAGGCTGATTACGTGGACATACGTTTATTCGAAACACGTTCTAGCGCCGGAGCCCAACCACGCGCCACGCGCACCTCGAGCACACGCTGTCACGAGCTTCGCCTGGCTTTTCCTAGATGGCAGCATCTACAACAGTATCTAAGTCTCTCGCCTTAATCTAGCGCTTGTCCTGTTTCTTTCTATGTCATCCTTTGTGCGTGTTCACTAGCAATTATGGAAGCAGTCAGTCAACACCAACTAGCCCAGCTCAATGCTTTAATAAAAGCAGGCCCGAGCCGGAATCGAACTCCACGTGGAAGTCAAGAATCCACCTTAGAGTCAAGGCAGTGTTTAAAGCTTTTTTCAGAAAATGACCCTATACAGATGTCATGTCGTTAGAGTAGTCACGCTAATAGGCGTAGCAGTGCGTGGTAGGAGCGTTTAACTGCACCAGGCGCCACATCATATGAATACCATTACGAGTGACCAGTTTAATGCTGCTCACCCTTTACGAATGGTGGAGCTTTGATTCCTCATCATCACCATCACCATCTTTGTATTCACCAGCCACAGTGTCAACACAACGTAGAGCTAAGCCCATACTTGTCGAAGATGCCTTTACGTTTTACACAAGCGTACCGGCTACCTCGCAACTCTAGTTGTAGTAAGCGCCCCTGAGAGAGCTTAAAACGGCCTCTAAGGTATCTCACCCAGATTCGCTTTTTACCACATGGCTTTCGCCATCGAGTCGTCTTAGGGAAATGCGTAAGATTCTCTGAGTTCTTTCTTTTTTACTTCATACTTGTACACTCGCAACAAGGTTGCCACACGTCTCGCGTTCTTACGACTAAACACCGCCTTGATAGCACACCAAATTCTGATTCGTGTTCCAAACTTCGGAATAATTAAAAAAAAGGCCATTTAATGCCTGTCCTATTCATGACAGGCATTAAATTGCCTTTTTTTAGACTTCACTTCCTTACCTTGCATTTATGATCGTTTATGGTACGCTCACATTGCAACTGATGGGTTCAAATAAAGATTTCTAAGTTGTTCCTCCTAAACGGCTGAAGTTGGTTTGAATGGGCTGTTGAATGCACGCGCCGAAGTAGTTTGTCAAGTTATTCTTCGTAAACATGCCATTTATTTAAGTTCTTTGATCCTAATACGTAAATAAACAGGCAAGAAACATTGAGGAACACCTGAAATCTGTATAGAGCACGCTTTACAGGGACGATCAGAGTATGACGAGAAAACTATCTGTACCCATGGTGCAGAGCTATTGAAGCAGAAATGTCTTTAAGAATGGTGAATATCGCGACGTTCCCAAGAATAACCACTGCTCTACAAGCTACGCATTTACACTAGAAATAATGTTGAGACATTGGTCACCAAATGAATTACGGCATGCAGGAAAAATATATGAATAGTATAATCTATTTAGTGTAATAACTGTAGTGATGTTATATCATGCCTTAAAGTGCAAAACAATAAAGAGCTCACAGTTGAAGGTATGTCGTTGCAACTGGGGTAGTAGGGCCGGTTTGCAGTACACAAGCTTCCAGCTTGAAGGAAAAAGAAAAAATGCACGCGAAGCATTGTGTGATTGGCAGTTACTTTTTTGGGAAATTTAGTAAAGCATCCAAAGGATCATGGATAGTTATTATGTCAGTGTAAGTACCTTATGTCGTATACAGCTAAGCCTCGCTAAAACGAACTTGGTAAATTCGCAATTTACTTGGTTACATGAGGAGTTTTTTTTTTCGAAAGGAGCTAAATCCAGAAACCGAAACTAGCTCAAATAAAGCTCCATTGGCACGTACATACTCTCAACTTTCCTGTAAAACAGTTATCGGAACGAAATGGGTCAATACATCCAGCTACGTGTGCTTACGGATTTCGTTTCAAAACGAAATTGAGCCAGATCCGTGCGCTGTACGGATCGAAATGAGGCGAATCCAGTAAGCCAATAGCAGAGCTTTTTACCTCCAGACAGGGTATTTGGCCGGATTGAAAAGGACGTGAGGAAGAAATTCTCACGAAGAAACACGAAGAAATCCTGAAGCCCCAAAGCTACCAAATGATTTTTTCATATCATGGCACTGTGCTAGAGCTCGGAAAACACAGGGACGTGTATGACTGGAAGGCCTACTGTATGGCAGAGATGAAGTCGACATTCAGCTTGCCGTTTAAGATGACAGAAACCAGGGTCTTCTACATTCAAAGAAATGCAGCTGGTAGAAGCCCTAAAGTTAGAGCAGAACCCCACTATAATGTTTCCGTATCAAATTTCGTGCCAGTCCTAAAGAGGGGAAAGTCCCTTGCACAAGCACCCGTGCAATGCCCACTGTACACTCATCATCTCAACAAAATGAAACTGATAGATGTGACGAGCCTTCTCGTAAAGCATTTCGGCAGTTCATGGCAAGAGAATCAAGAGCTCGCTTATTTTGTCAGTGTCCTCAGGCGTGCCAAAGAAAATGATCATACAGAAGATTTCGAATAGAGCTGCTTGTGCTGCGAAGAAGACGCACCGGCTCTTCGTGTATAGTTGAAGGCCCTTAATTGAAGCATTGTTGCCTATGTTTGATGGCTTGTCGGCCAAAACTCTATCATACCGCTCTTGAAAGTCGATTTCAATAACGTTTTCGCAAGAATACCGCCTCGAATTCAATGTGTCATTTCAATATGAGCCAAATCCAAAGTTATCATGCTACTATTGGTCAAGTCCGCTGTATATTTTTAATTACTTGTGGCCGTAAACTTCTACTAGCTGACATGTAAAATATATCGCGTAATAGGTTTGAAAGCGTTGTATTTACATTGCGTAACAAATTTTCACTGTTTTCACAAATTCTGTTTAGGTGGATTTGACTCATTTCGAAAAAAAACTCTTCATATCTAATCTGCGCAAAATAGAAATTTGACCTTGTACACGAACTATAGTCCCCTAAGGACTCTAATTATTACATTGAAAGTGACCTAAGAATATTTAATACGAATCGGAACACGCAACTTCTTTCAACATCAGAAAAAAACAATTCTATTAAACCTGGGTTCCGGTGAGTGTGATTCGATCCTGCGCTGGCAAAGTCTTTGTCACTGCAACGGTACGTCACGTATAAAGCCGGAGGAAATGCAGGTGCTACGTGCCGCGGCAATCTGAGATAACTCACACACGAAAATCTATTGCGCAGTCTCTGAAACAGCGGCTTGTCGTCAAAACCTCGTGAGTTCCTGAGAGTGCTGCAACGCAGATGCTATTATGTACATCAAATCAAACCACTTAGACTTCACCCAAACTCCAAAGAACATGCAGCACCATAACCGTCACACGCAAAAGATACATCAATTGCGATCTCATGAGAGCAAGCCCGAAACCTGAACTACTCCGCATTCGCTTATGGTACCCGTGTTTTCTGTTGTACAACACAGCACAACGTATTATTTCACCGAAAGCCGCTACGGCATCGCGAATTTAGGTCGGCACTAAATCGTCTTCATTGCTGGCGTGTACTGTCGGTGTCGAATGAAACAAACACAGCGGCAAGCATTTGCCATGGCGCGCACTCATGTCATCACTAAAGTCATCACCACTGACAGGCGCGCGTATCCGGTTTGGCAGCACTGCGCATATGCGCGCCGGTCCATGGGGAAAAACTGGATGGCTCGCAATATACTATTACGAATTCAAGCCGCTGTTCGGGTTGCATTTGACGCTGATAGCGCAATATTAAACAACAAATGTCGCAGCTTGTCACGCACAGCGTGTTCCTTTAACCTGCATCGAATGCGTTTTCTGAGGGGACAACAAGCACTTCACCTAATTATGCTGCGTAGTGCTCAAGAGGTCCACTTTGCTGGAGATACTGCCATGTTCGACAAGTTACGGCCATGTCCGACTGGCCCGTTTGGGAGGCCCGCCAAAGTCATAATTTGCGTTTGTTGGAAAGGTACAACGGACACAAATTGTACGTTCATCTTGAGCTTAAGAGTTCATTCCTTACGTACAAAAATGGAACACGACTGACAGCACAATAAAGCGATAGTTAATGGTATCTTGATTATGATTGATTAAAGTTGCTCAGGACATATTACCTCACCTTCCTGCTTGGTATGTAATATCGAATGTCTTGGATATTTCTGTGTAAATTTGACACACTTGTGGACAGCACATCATAATTTGCACCTGAACGGGGTAACCTGGCTCAACAGAACTCATGTAGGTCGATTTCATCATAGACAATCTGCACTACGTTACTGAGCTTACAGCGATGCGGCTGGCGCGACACAGCGGTGCAACAGAGAAGCTCGCGCTGAAACTAAGTGTTCGCACGTCTAATTAATCTACGGGCACGCCATCGTTGGCTAAGGCCTTCCATCGTTTCGAGGTCTTCTCGCAGCCACCGTTGCCCTTTCCCGTTCCCTAGTACTCTCTCCTGTACATGTTCGGGTCTTCGGCTCGCCGCCTTCGCCTCGCAACCGCTGAATGTTGCCTTCTTCATTTTTAGTGGACCAGTGGTGAGTAGTGGGATTTGCTTAATTTCTGTGGCACATACCCGTTTATTATGATAGTTTTCGCGTTGGCTGTACGACACATAACCGCGGGACGCAAAAATTACAGCTTCCCTGTAAGAAACATTGGTCGGCTGCTTTAAACTGGTTTCTGAAGTGTGCCACATCCTAAAAACCGTTTATTTGCGGTGAAAGTCCCTGCTCTGATTTGTTTCGCTGCAAATTTATTCCAATCTTCACACAGCCCAGCCTGCCAGAGAATACCTTTTTCTAAGTACAAGATCAAGGAAAGTGAGCTCTGCGATATCGCCAAACAGGCGACGATGCCATTTAAGGCGTAAGCCTTAGCCGCCTCCTCAAACGCGAACGTTGACCGTCAGCGTCAGGGGCGTCCGGTGGCGTCGGCATCAACCCAAGTGTTGCAAGAAATCAGCAAGTGGTGACGTCACCACATGCCTTCTTCATGACGTCACATATCGCCAAAACGTCTCACGCAGTTATGACCTTATCATTATGCCACTATGACGTCATACGACCTGACGTCACATGATGACCTGATCACATGATGTCGTCGCTTGGTCACAGAGGCAATGCAAAACCAGGTGTAGTGCTGAAAGCTTGACATGCCTTCCATCCTGGAGGCAGTGGAAAAAAAATCCGTTCCTGCAGCAATACCTCGGTAAGGGGGCGGGAGAGGCTCAATGCATTGACTTACAAGAAAAAAAGAAGGTGGTTGTCGCCTTAGATTTGTCTTCACTGAATGATTAAGAGACTCTGTGAGTTTTTATGCTCGCCAATAACGATCGCTTGCGAGATGAATGAGAGCTCGTTGTTCGCTGGTACCGCATCTACGGCTACTCGTCCCTGTTGGGTTACTTGATACCAGGCAATAACAAAAAAACCAGATGGGACGCTGAAGCACTGCACGCGCGGCGACAAGCACGAAACTAAGCAGTGTATAGAGACGAGTTAGGCGCGATACAATGCGCCAGGTTTCTTGCATGCCTTGGATCAGCATATCAGATCCATCCACCCTCCCCCAGCCACTCTAGCGAACGAACATTCGGTGGCACCCATTCTGCAAAGACGCTGACAGAAAGCGCGCACCTCCACTTCGGCAACCACTTTCCGTCGCTCTTCGCACGATTTGAGCAATGTGTTCAAAATAACAGGGGGCAGATCAACCATACGCTTTCTGGAAGCAGCATAAGTATGAATTCATTCGTTCCGATTCTCCTGGTACAGCAGTTAAATTTATTTATACCGCAAAGGCAGATAGAGAACCCTGATTAGATCGAGGTAAAACATACAGGGTGTTATATGCACGCGATTACATAAAAAAACGGAAACGGAATACCCGAACACGTCGTGAATTTCGTTATATTGCGATGTCACTGCACTTGAAGTAAACTTTATTTACAGAGAAATGCTATTCTTTTTCAAGCCTGGGTTTCGAAATCCTATAGTTATACGATGAAGCTCCGCACTCCGTGCAGCCATCACGCATTCACGTTTTGCAACATATTCGACGGTATACGCCTGAGGAATATGACGAAGAAATGACTTGCATATAGCGAGGAAAAAATATTTAAGGCTTCATTGCGAGTTATTAAGAGTCGGGCTGAATTTTATTGTGCAAAATTGATTTTGTCGTTATTAAAAACAGCAGATCAGCGAACAATATTCCTCAAAATATTCAGAACTGTGTGGCAGCGCATATCCAATAGATATTAGGTTATTATGAATGTGGAGAAAGTGTGTATTTCATACGACCGACCGATCAATCAGTGATTTACAAAATACGTGATTCACAAACAGCATAATTGTCATTATGCAACCTCGGCGTGTTGACGTGTAAGTATGAATCATTTATGCTCAAAGGAAGGAACCGACGAAACGCAATGTTATGAGTATGTTTTTTTCTTTGTGTCTAACATTTTTTTAGCGTAAGAGCTGGGCAACACTGTGTTGAACATCCACTACTTTTCTCCGTCCGTCATTTTCCATAATACTCTATTACTGGTTTCGTTCTATTCACAGAAATGCCCGCCAAAATTTGTTTCTTTGGCTTGCACGAATAATTTCGTGACCCAAATTTCAAGCGCACGAAAGTTTCGCATTTCACATCTCAGGATCTATGAAACTAGCCCAGCAACAAATTTTATTGGACTATCTTCCATAAGGATTGCAAAAAAATTGATAAATTTAAACATGGGCTTCAACTATACTTTTTATTATACAAATTCACTAAACATTGCTGCCAGCAGAACTGTAAATATATATAAATAGGGACAGAGGAAATTGTTCGTACCTGTGATCACTATGAAGGTAAAAGAAATTGCGCTCATAGGTTCCATATTGTGGTCTGCGTAAAACTTAGACACAATACGCTGAGTTGCTGAGGTTAGCACTTCCAAGTATATGTTACAATACCCATGCGTTCAGCCCTCGCCGCTCAGCAACCACGGTAGCTGTTATACCTAAAGTGACTCCATTGTTGACCGAAATATAATGAATGGTGCCAGAAAATGATGTCGCAGATTTCGTTCCATACGCCGAGACAAAAATGATTAATATAGAATCCTGACAATGTGAGCTCAGAGAACAATTGCCAGAAAGAGAGGCAACACCACTTCAAGGAATTCGTGTTTAATTTGCTGGACATCAAGTTTGTTGGGTTCAACACTCATTGCTGTTTTTTTTTGTTTTTTACACGATGCCATGACCAGGGTTTTACTATTCTTTGTTTTTTGAAAATATAAAACGGTGGCACTTCGAATGTCTCCGTAGAGCAAACAAAATCTCGCAGTACGTGAAACCCATGCTCAATCTATTGGTAACTTCTATTTGAAATTATAGCTCGACTGTATAATGACAAAGTCCAAACACCCTCAAGGCCCAGAATAGGCGTGGTTTTTTTTATGCTAAACATAAAATGTAAATCAGGCGTAAAGAAGAGGTTAAAAAAGCCGGCAGATCCCACGCACTGTGGGAATCGATGTAATGCGAATCAGCCAGGAAGGAGCAAATCACGCTTTACATAATTCGCATGTCATGATTTACATGTTAGGACCTGTCATTTATGTTCCTCATACAGTCACGTCGCACAATACCAATTTTGGCGTATATCAAGCTAGCGGACTGGACGCAAGCGCACCATGAGCGTGGCATGTAAATGGCGTTGTAGATGACATGCATGCCAAGATTTTCATGTTATCACCTGCCACTTTTGTTCTTTATACAGTCATGTCACTCAATACCAAATTTGGTGTATATCAAGCTAAAGAAACGGCCGCGAGCGCGCCATGAGCGTGGATTGCAAGTCACGTCGCTCATGACATGTCATGATTTCCATATTACCACTTGCCATTTATGTTCGTCAAACAGTCACGTCACACAATACCAAATTTGGTGTATATCAAGCTAACGAAACGCGCACGTGCGCGCCGTGAGCGGGGCATGCAAGTCATGTCGCACATGACATGACAATTGGTAATATGGAAATCATGACCTTTATGTTGTCATACAGTGACGTCACTCAATAGCAAGTTTGGTGTATATCAAGCTAACGAAACGGCCGCGAGCGCGTGAGAGCGTGGCATGTAAATCATGTTGTTCATGACATGCACGTCATTATTTGCATATTACCACCTGTCATTTCTGTTCGTCATACAGTCACGTCACTCAATCCCAAATTTGGTGTATATCAAGCAACCGAAACGGCCGCGAGCACGCCATGAGCATGACATGTAAATCATCTTTTCATGACAAGCTACTCAAGATATTCATGATATGACCAGCCATTTATGCTCGTCATACAGTCATGTTATTCCATCCCAAATTTGGTAAAAAACCGCATTAACGATACGGCCAGGAGAGCACAAATTCGTAGGGGGCTAGATAGATAGATAGCTCGTTAGATAGATACGCTGAAAGTCGCTGAAGTTCGCCAACAAATGCTTCGCATTTAATAATGAGATTGGAAAGCGACAAGACAGATTGATGCAAGCAGCGTAAAATGTTTTAGCCTTTACAGTTATAACAGAGAGTAAATTAGCTTTTCCGGTATAACGGAGAGCAAATTAGGCGTTGCTGATATAATGGAGAGTAAATAGGAGGTTTTTTTAGATGCTAAGACCGAGAGCATTATGTTGCCGCGTATGTAGACGCTTAAATATAGCCGCGGCCTCTAAGCTTATCGGGCCGCTGATCTCTAAGAGAGAAACCTGCAGGAACACCTGTGTACTTATACTTAAGGGCGTGTTAATGAACCACAGATGGTCGAAATTATTCTGGAGGCTCACACTACTGCACGCCTCATACTTATGTATTTGTTTTGGCACATTAACTTCATTTTTTTAATATTATAAGCGCGCCTTGCTGTTAACCCTAAACACCCTTAGGCAACATATTTGCTGCCAAGTTTAAACGTCTCTATCTCGAATACTACGAAGTACTCCATCCTGAGACGGTTACTACATCTGAAGTGATGTTTTAGAATCAACAGGACAACATTTAGCGACTCCAACACAAGGAGCTGCGAGGTGCCTCAGTTTTCGTCGGAACCACCAACACTTTTCTCTTTGAACGGGTGTTCCTCTCGCCGGTTTTCCCCAGCTGCAATAATTCGTGAATTAATGCATTTGCCGTAATGAGAAAGCTCAGTAAATGTATTTACTTAATTTCTCAAGTGTAGGACTATTATCCAGACCACATTTGATCCTAGTTTAACGAGGAACTAAAGTTATTTATATGTGAATTGTAATTGTGCAGTGGGAATATGCTTCCCTACGGGCCTTCCACGATGCTAAACCACAGTGAGAGATTTGCTCTTTTTCTAAAAGAAAACGCGCTCGACAGTTAAAGAAGCACTAGATTTGCACTTTTCGTTACCTGATGATGTAAGCAACTTTTGTGACAGCAACGAAGATGATGACGAGGACGAACCATTGTGCATTGTGCTCGCTCGAATGGTGATCCAATACACATTGACCATAGAACTGCAAAGCAAGGAGTTGGCTCCTAGGACAATTTTTGAAGGGATACTGTTGAAAATTAAAGGAAGCAACGCACGTGTCCTGAAGGCCTTCCAAGGTGAACGAAAATACTTTAGGTCTACCAGACCAAGTGCCGCTTTCACCTGTACTACATTTTCCTTGAGGACAATGAACCTTCAAACGTTGCTGGTGTCAAAATGACAAGAGGTCGAAGATTGTTCGCTCTACGTGCAATTCACGAACATGCCGTACCGTGCTTCCACAGGTGCGGTTCTCCCAAAGGCCCATAAGAAAGTATATTCCCACCCTGATAATTTTAATTTAGTGTTTTATAAGAAAACTATTGATGTTGCATCGTGGTCTCTGGATAAAAAAGAGCGGTTTCAGAGAATCCTCATCAGTATTTACAATAGATACCTGATGGGCGTTTAAGGGTTGTAATCATCGTGGGCCACCTATGTGTTCTTAGGTGCGCTTCCCCTTCTCTTCCCGCACCCTCCTCCCGAACCTTGTGAAAAATAATATAGCGACAATTTGCTAAGGTCTCTTTTTTGCCACGTATGCATACATAACCATGGCAAAGCTTGAGGGGACGAGCACAGAACTGTATTTAGATGAAAAAAAGCAACAGTGTGAACGGAACAGGGACGACGAAGAAACGAACTTGTTCCTTACACAATTGTATGTTTTAACCCATTAAGACCCACGAAAGAAGTACTGGTTAGATTTTATTGAGATTTCGCATATTTAATTAAATGCAATTGAAAAGAACACGTGCAAATTTTCATAGAGTTTCATGAATTTTTGCAAAGGTTATGATGCTGTATTTTAGAAAAGTACTCTGGGCCCTCGAAATAGCAATAGGTGTGAAGGTGTGATTTGCTGGTGTGATGTGCTGGTGTGATGCAAGAATGGAGAGTACGCTAGGCTCTTGCCAAACAAATACCAAAGATATCTTAGCCCATGCAACTTATTGAAGCACCAGCGCTTTATGGAAAACGTAACATCCCGCTTCATGCAACACCATTGCAATGTATTGTGGCATTCCTGAATTGTTTTCCAAGCTTCTTGCGAAAATCTCCGTATGGATAAAGTGTAATAGCAAGAGTGCTGTTTCTTGGGCGAGTTGGAAATTCATGCTTTTAAGGGTAGCGCTAGTGGACATGGACATAAGGAAGACACACATACACACAGACGGAAGCGCTCTAGCAACTGGTTTTTTTATTGAATATCCGCCCTACTTATACACATCGCTTTTTTTCCTTTCTTTAGCCACGTGACTATTTCAACGCACTGACAAATTCAAGAGCAGCATCTCTTTATCTGACAATACTATCGATGGTGTGCTGACACATTTCGCCCCTTCAGTGATTATGGTCTTTGCTTCGATCATTTCTTGAGTGCACCTATCTTTGTGCCGGTTGATTATGATACATTTTGAATAAACAGGTGAACAACCACAGTCATTGCAATGTGTGGACAAGTGGCCAACTCTGTATCGAGCAACGTTTTGTTTGTGCTCCCTTAAGTGATCATTAATACATCGGCCCGTTTGGCCGATGTATTTCCCGCCACATGTCAGTGGTAATCTGTACACCAAGCCTTCTGCGCTTCCGTCTGTGCGTATGTGTGTCTTCCTTATGTCAATTTCCACTAGCGCTACCATTCCAAGCATGTAATAGCAAGCACAGCGTACGCTAGGGAGCTCGTGATACTTCTGTTGGGTACAACAAGGCCCAGTGAGTGTCCTGCTATTATTTGACTAAAGGACAATAGTCAACGCGTAGAGGGTCTGCTGAAACCTCAAGTGCAGTAGGAGACCCGGTATGCGTTGTCTGCGGCGATTTCTACCATCTTGGTAAATAGGGGCTGGTACCACTTTTTTTTACGGATGAAATATCTGTAGTTCTTCGCAGCGTGATCGTAGAGCTCAGCCCCTTTCATGCCATTGTTACAGCTGCGGAAGAGGATTGGCAATGGCACTACGTTTTTTCTTTCTTTCAGTGGATCGCCACCTGGTTACAGAGCATAGAAACTACTGTTTTCGTTTGTCAGCATAGCAACTATGCGTTTGCCTTTGGCCTTTACGAACCAAAATTCTTTCATCGATCAAAGCAGAAAGTATATTCTCCGTGTTCCTTTCGTTCTATGTTTTTTATTGCTGGCAGAGAGCATCCATTCGTACCATCGTAATTCCCCTCTTCCTCCTAAGTTTCAGTGTTCGGGTCAGAACCAAAGATGGAAACATCAACGGGCTCTCATATATTCACAGCGGCATCTGTCGCAACCTCGTGAGTGTCAGATAACTGAAAAAAGGGCATTCTTCTAAATAAAATAGCTTGTTCAATCCCTGAGGCAACGCACAACACAAGGCACATGTGTGCTCCCACGAAGTCCCATTGTACTCTACAAAGTACACCCCCCACTCCTCAGAGCAAAACCATGCACTCTATACATTTCTCGCGCAGTGCAGGGATTATTTTGTTCTTGCTGAAGCACTAGCCATCCGTTTTTTCAACATATAAATGGTAAAACCTGAAAGAAATTTATAAAAAGGAGTACTGACCACGTGCATTTGACGGGCTCTCGTTTTGCTAATGTTTAACGACTCATTGAACAGAAAAAATATAACCGAGTCAATATGCAAAGTTAGGATTATCTTACTGCAACTTTTGACGTCCGAAATTCCAATGAGCAAGATCAGAATATTGTGTTGTGTATTTTTTTTATTCCCGAAAAACGAAGTATACTTTGTAAAATACACTGGGCCTTAATGGGTTAATCCTTATTGCCAAGAGACATTTGCGAATGATCGAAAATGTCGGTGCAGTATGTCGATGCGCAATAACTTCTAGGCCGCAGAACTACTGGTGGTTTCTTTATAAACTTGTCATTTTGTTAAAATTTCAAGACAATCATACCTTCTAAACTGTACGATCGTCTTATGTTTTGTTGCGACCACAAATCTTAATCATCATTTATTTGTATCTTGTACAGTTCCTTCAATTATGTACTGAAATACTTTCTGGGATGGTCGATGTTTCCAGATGAAATAAAAATTGATATGTGGCTTACCAACAACACTGTCCAAAATATTTTAGACTACGTCAACTAGAATATACATTGCAATGTACAGGTCAGCCGCTAATTTCGAAAGTTCCATTTAAGCGAATAGTTTTTTAAAAAAGCAAACTTACACCACTTCTCTGATATGGTTTCCCTTATTTATCGATGAAATGTGTTTCCAGTAATGCCAACGTTCGAAGGTATACTTTCAGCAGCGAAAACACCTTCCTTGAGAGAATATTGTCGGCACATTTTATGATACTAGCCCAGAAATTTCTTGTATGATGGACGTCTACAGGTCATAAAAGAAACACCCAAACCAGTGTGTTGCCAACAGATCGTGTTCGTGGCCATGGCTGGCTTCGCAGTTTCATAGCGCTCAAGTATAAGCTAAGAGTTGCCTCTGTGTTGGTGTGCGAACGTTTATACCGTCAAGGATGTGTGGGCAATTTGTTGTGTGCATCTTGTGGCTCCTGTGAAACACTTCAGCAACTTATATTACACTGTCTCGCATTCGTTACGCTGCGCGTTTTTCTCTTTAAGAAATATAAATTCCTAGATCTAAGTGCGCGACCGTTCACGATTTTCTCTTTTCGTGAGGGGATGCTTTGGGACAAGACCAGGCGCATCGAGTTCTGCTCAGTTTTATAGACCAAACTGTTCGGTCAACCATTTAGAGACTTTTTTTCGTGTGTTACTGATTTTTCTAAGCCTTGGTCATCTGCTTCTTTAATATCCTTTCATCTTTCTCTCTGCCTATCTTCGTTTCCCCTATCTATTCCCTTCTTCCGCCAAAGTAGGCAGGTGTTGTGGCCCTCTCGGTGGCATTTGTCAGCCTGTTCTTTCCCTCTTTCCTCTCCGTTTTTGAGCATTTATGTACGCAAATTTCATAATAATTGTAATGTGTTACAGAAAATTTCAGCCCACCTGAGCAAAAACTGGTTTGTCAAAAGGTGGGTGAACACATACTGCGACTTCACACGCAACATGACAGCGCATTGCTGAAAGTTGGTGCTAGCTGCAACAAATGTTCTATTTGAATCGCCTAGAAAACTGACATTTCAGTATTACTTCATTGTGACATGTGCTCTCTTGTTGAATGATATGACGTTGGCACAATAATTTTTTTAGCTTTTAGGCTAGTTGATTTCGGAGGATGGATGGCTTGGTTGTTTGAGTGAGAAGGTTTTCTGAGGTATATACGATGCACCACAAAAAATTTCAAATTTTAACGGCGTGAGCAGATGGGGTTTATGTAGCAACGATTGGTCCACCGTAGTCATTTATAGTGACAGATATAAATACAGGTGACACTGCAGAAGTAACGTACTGCGTGATATGCAAGAAGAAAAGGTGAAGAGAAGGGTACAGAGCGAGGTATATGTTGTGATTTTTTTCGAGTGTGTTTTGCGGTGCATTATTGTAAAGTATACACTGACTAACGTTGAACACAGTACTTTTCGACAAAAAAAAAAAGAAAACATTGACGATGCTTGAGCTTCGCTTTCAAGAGTAGAACGTGATAGCGTAATCGGGATCAGTGCACATCGCGTTCTCGATTGCTAGCCTCTATTGGGGTGTGGGTTCATGCCGCAATCGTGCTGTAAGGAAACGAATGACTGTCCGTGTATCACTGCCCGTTTCCAACTATTCTAGAACGCTTACTGCAAATACAGCTGTTAAGTGCCCATTACGTCATAATTGTTGCTTTTTCGAATCAGCGAAGCGCCTTCTACGCTTCCGTAAGCCAACACGAGAACCCATATTTGAGCGTGTTGTAATGTGTGGGCCTTTAAAACACCCGCTCGTAGCGCAATGCATATGTTTTGACAACTGGCACCATTCGACGCTTCTTTTACGCAATATTACGTGCGTTAAGGAAACTCCTTCCACTACATGACATTGATATAGCGTTTTTTTTTTTTTTTGAAGCAGTTTCAAGCAATAGCGTAGCTCTCTGGTAGAACACCTGCTTGCCACGCAGATTTGCCCTGTTTGATTCTCACTCGGACCATTTTTTTATTATATATTTTATTCGTATCTTTCTAAATTTTTCGGTCACGGAGAATATGATGATTATTCGCTCACAACCAACGATGCCGACACCGATACCAGAATTTCTGCGAAACAAGCTGTTTAACGCTTTCACGTTAATAGGTTTTGCAATGTGCACTTATGCACCAATTTTTTTTTATATTCTGTCACGTCAGCTTCATGTCGATCTTCATTCTAAGACTCATTGTATCGTGAGGTACAACAAATGGTCGTTTCTAGCAAAGCCACTGGAAATATTATTTCCCACTTTCTGTGCTTTATCGTACCGAAAGAACGTTCTCAAACCGCTCAATTTTCGTGCGGGGTTAGTGATTAGAAAATGAGAATTTTGCGATGTGACCACACTTACAGCGATTCATATGCGCATGCATTTTTAGCGTACTCGGCATCAATCTACTCAGGGTGCACACACGGATTATGGTTGTGACGTGGTTCCGCATGTAAACTACAATTCAGACGCAAATCCAGTCGGTTGTCAGCGCCATTTTTGTAATGTTTAGGTAGCAACGTTCAAAGATTGCTCTATGTAAGATAATTTGTTACCGTCCTGCCCAAATTCCAGTCTTAAACTGAACTTGTAGGTTTATTTATAGTTTTGAAGGTAGCATTTATAAAAGCACGCACTAACTCACAGTGGCAGTACATAAGGGTATTAAAATTTTGCAGAGTTCAAAACAATTATTTACTAATTTACGTGCTGCTACCGTAATACAGACAAAATAATTTCTGTAATGTAAAAAAATTCGGCAGATTCCACGTACCTTGGGAATCGATGTTATGCGAAGCATGCGGAGGGAAGGTGACTGTGTTGTAATGTTTTATTGAGCGAAACGTTACGAAATTACGCTAAAGATATGTACAAATGTTGTGCGCACGGACATATGTTCCACAGTCACATATGTTTTCCATAACAAGTTGTTTACAGTTGCGTAACGATGCCAACAGCAACATGGGCAGTAGCAACACCAGAAGCGGTAAACTGATATGTAGCGCTTGTGCTCGCCAGGATGGTAGCCCTGGACACTGCTACATATATCAACTTCAGTGGATGGCGCTTTACTATAATTGATGTTAACCCGGCGTGACGGCTGTATCGTCGGAGTACATATGTAATGTTTATAAAATTGGATAGCCAGCGCAGCAACGACAATTGACGTTTCACGAACATTAGGGTCTATTCGAAAAGCAGTTCCGAGACCTGGCGTGGCTCGGCGGTAGAATGCTTGATTGCCACGCAGAATGCTTGGGTTCGATTCCTGGTGGGACCCTGACATTTATTATTTGCATTCGTCCGGTCAACGCTGCTGATGACGTCAGCTTTTTAACGCTCTGGCGTTAAAAGTACCAATGTTTGTCTGGCCGTTCCTGGGTAGTCTAAACTGTCAATCACCTGTGGCACGTACCCGTATACCTGTCGCACATACCCGCCCCGTAGTATGTGCCACAGGGTTTGCCCGAAAGAGTTTGACGACGTACGCGACGGGATTGTCATTATTCATGTCACGACCAGCGAGTCATATTCGTCAAACCATCTTATTCTCACATACTAATTTTGGTCTACTGCAAGTTAAAGGGGTAATCACGAGGTCACCCAGACGTAGGCGGCTAGATAGATAGATAGATAGATAGATAGATAGATACGCAGATAGAAACGCTAAAAGTGCCTGCAGTACGCAAAGAAATGCTTCGCATTTAATATTTCCTCACAACATTGCGTTTTATATGGAGGCGAAACGGTAGAGGCCCCTGCACTTTGCAAGGTGTGTCAGAACACGTTGAAAGACATCAGATAGTCGAAATGTATGGAACCCTTCGCTACGGCGTGCCTGATAATCATGGCACGGTTTTGGCCCATAAACCCCCGATATTATTATTATTATTATTATTATTATTATTATTATTATTATTATTATTATTATTATTATTATTATTATTACTGCGTCGCATAACTAACTGTAGCGAGTCATCAGACACTGCCCAATTTCATTTTTGAAACATAATTTTTATAGAGCGTTCATTGTCGTAGGAATTTAAAGGAAAGTTGAACAAAACATTTTTCTCATCTGCGCATTCCATCTGAAGGCTTTGTACTTGCTTTCTTACTGCGTTCATGACTAAAAAGTGTGTCTTGAACATCTGTCTGAATGTAAATTTTATTGCTTATAACAGTAACCTGAAATGGACCATTTCACATGAACTTTGTGCTAAAACGTTATGAAATTTACCACTCATGTAGTGCTTTTGTTCCGATATGTGCTGTGTGAAAATGCTTCCATTGCATAATGAACACTCAACAACGGTGCCTCCTCGTTAAACGCTAACAGTAACAGATACTAAGGTTAACTGTGCAAAGTTTATTACATATATCAGCCCTACGCTTGCGTCTGCATAAGTTGTAGATAGTTACAATAACTTTTGTATTAAGGCGTGAGTAGATACCTTTGTTGTAGGCTTGTGAGAATATGAAATTTTAAACTTCAAAGCTATTCATAATGATGATGATCAAGTGCGAATGAAATAGAATGATTTTCGCATATTTTTGAGTGCGAATAATACTGCTATTCACCTTTGAAAATATATCGTTTATAACGTATAAGAGGAATATGCATTCACAATACAATTGCTTGACAGTACCACAACTCAATTATTTAATTTTGTCATGAAACAAGGCGAGTTGCTTGGTATGCTGGAGGAGTAGAAACACCGTTTAGCGTCTCACAGTTCCACCAGACAACGAGAAGCACCACTGACTAGACTCACTAGCATCGGTGTGTTTTAGCTTGTCTTCATTTATAATCTTCAAAACACGCTATTGCATTTCGGAGGCGCACGATATCTTAACGTCATGCTGTTCAGTATATCTCCTTCCTCGTGGTGTAACTCAGAAAAACGCTCGGTATTCCTAATTTTAGGTATTTCTCCTTGAGATCGCAATACCTGCCAGTTTGTTTCAGTGGTTTTCTTTGGTCCTCTGCGGCCAAACGTGCTCGGCCTATTCTGCGACGGTGTGCTCTGTTTTGGCAACTACACTAAAACACTGGTGCGGCGTTTTCAAATCTCCACTGAATGGGGCGTGGAGTAACTGAAATAATTTTTACACGACTCTATCCCAAGCCGCTACATACGCTGAAGAATGCAGCCAACTCCCACGGTCATTCACAACACAAGACCAAGGGCGCCTGAAGCATCACTCACCGTCTCTTGTCCACTCTGTTTGCTCACGTCTTAATGCGTATCAGCAAGACGTAGTTAATGTGCAATGGTAAAGTATCTCGCTCTAGATTCCTGCAAAGAAACTGCCGTAGTTTTCGGACCATTTTATGGACCCAAACGCACTGTAATACGTTCACACATTTCCTGTGGGAACATGGTTCCTGATACCGATGTCACGCGAAGCATTGCTGATAGCGATTAGCCAGAGGGCGATTAAGCCTTCTCAGCAGTGTTAGGCTCCTTGCTGAAGCTTTCTTAAAGGAACTAACTAGGATCAAGAAATTTGATTCGGCTGAGGCGTGACTGTGATCAAAAGTTACCGTGCCACACCGGTGTTACATCGGATAGCTAACTGCTGTCTACATTGATCAATCCTGGAAAAACAGATATTCACAATTCGCTAATGCTGGTTACATGGAGGAAGGAATACTCAGGAGAGGCCCTATCGTATCTCAATGCATTGCGAAAAGTGTGGCGGAAGTGACGTCAAATTTATGGGGCAAACTAACCGCTATGGAGCAAACAAAACAGCAGACGCCCCGCGGCGTGCTCTCCACGCCTGTTCGCTTCTGCGCTGATTTGTTGCCCCGACGTAAACTTAGCGAGTTTTGTGTGGTGTGCATGCAGTAAAGCGTTGCAAGGACACGTTTTCCAGACTGTCCGGGCGTGGCAGGCCCGAGCGCTGCGTGCTGAAATTCTTCGAGGAACGTTTTTGTGCAACAGTACAGAAAGTACCGGTACGTGCCGTGATCCAAAACATTCAGCCCCTGCATCGTTGTGTTCGAACTTACCTGGCAGTGACTTTTACGCGTTTTGCTGGGCGATAGGCTTTTGTTTTGTATTCGGCGCAATGCCAACTCAGTATATGACGAAACTTTAGGTCGAAAAAGGACACCGCCGTATTGTATACGGGATGGTGCGCGTAAAGTTGGCAATTCCACTGCACACACTACTACCCTGCAGCGCGCGCAGATCGCGCAATCCATACACGACGTACTCTGATAACGACAGCAAAAGTTTATTGCCCTTCCGTATGAGTGACAGAGCCTCTAAACAAGCGGTACGATGCCTACGGCGTAGGTTGTGTACAGCACGTCAGACGCCAAAAACAGATGTTCACGTGTGTTCTGAGTTGACACAACGCGTAAGAACCAACAGAGCGCACATCTGAGAGCTTCGCATGCAAGTACCATGCATGAGTGGTCAGCAATGAAGCGATCGTACGTACAATGAGCAGTGACACCCGGTACATTCCGCAGTGCACGCGATTTGCACGAGGTATACGCAACAGTTGGGCATTGCGTAGCTTTCCTAAAAACACACACAGAAGAAGCAGCAGGAGTGGCTGTTCTGCCTGTGTCTCAGCAAGCGTATTTGCCAGAAGATTGTTCATGGGTCTTAAGTTAGTCTAGACATGGTTATTTTGTACTGTATTGAATCTGAGCGCAGCTCTTAGGGGCGCGTTCCTGCGTTCAGCGGCGTCGCCGTCGTCGTAACCGGCAAAGTGAACGAAGGCAAAAGAGCGCGAACGGGGCGCACACCGGTGAATGAAAGAAAGCGAAAGCGAAAAGAGCGCGGGGAGGAGATAACACTCGCGAGACGACAGGTTCCGCGGCGGACACCCAGGGCCACACAGTAGCGCACGCCGCGTTCGTCGGCAGTTGTGGAACGCGCCCACGCGTTGCCTTCCGCTATGTCCCAGTTAGCGAGACAGTCACGCCACGTTCTGTCTGTGGTGGTTGATGCGAAATGGACTGCACAAAATTTTCCGTTTCAGTCACCCCACTCGCAGCCCGCGTTCTCTTCCTAATGTAAACCATGTGCCTAATAAATAAAATAGTATCAGTAAGTTCTTTCTCAACAATGAGCGACGCAACTGGTGGAAGTGCATCGTCTGAAGCTGCTTCTAAACGAGCTGCACAAGCAGAGGCTCAACGCCGCCGACGCCAGAATAGAGATTTGTGCGCCGCCGAAGCACAAGTATTTGTCTCAACTGACTGCAAAATCAAAACACCTAAAGCTCCGAATTCGCTCTAGGGAGTATCAGTATTGTCGGTGAACTTTTTTATCAATAAATGCTGTAAACCTATGTTAAAGCACACCTACTCTAGCGGATCAATAAATATTACATGCATTTCCAGCAGTAAACTTTGCACTCCTCCGTTTGTTTTTACAAGTTTTTGAATACCAGTGAATTCAGGCCCAACTTTTGAGAGACAGATTTTATCTATTAATGCATTAAAATATCAGAATTAAGTGCCCAAGATTACGTTGTGCTTGAAGACACAACATAGCGGTAGAAATGGGTATAATTATCATTATCTCAAGGATTAAAGCGAACACAGATCGAAGTGCACGGGACATTCTACATTCCTCACCATCAAAATGCAACCTCCGTGGACTGTAGCCAACCAGGCGTCCTTGCTCCTTTCAGCCGGATGCTTAAGATGCTAAATTGCCCAGGACAATTTCGCTTACAGGCACTTAGGGAGCTGTATGCTCTGCAAAGCCTTGATTCGCCTTGGCAACAGTTATCATCGTACAGCCGGTGCTCACTCTCTTCCTTTTTTCCTTCGTGTCCCGAACACGAGCGCCCTGCTCGTCCTTATCCGCTGCGCGGAGCTGACCCCGCGTAGGATGCAATAACTCGGATCGGCAAGAGAACGAGTACCGATAGAGAGAGAAGGACAGCGCTAAAGAGAGAGAGAGAGAAACGGAAGAAAGAAAAAAAGACAGAAACAAAGAGATGGTAGAAATGTCGGTGAAGACAAAAAAGAAAGAGGGAAACAAACAAAGATAAAAAACAGAGACAAACAGAAATAAATATAAACAAAAAAGGAAGCGACAAAAAGAAAGACGAAGGGAAAGCAAAGGGAAAAAGACAAAACAAATTAAAAGAACGAGAAAGACGGAGAAAAAAATTAAGGCAGCTTCGTACTAGCGGTGCCAAGCCTGAAGAAAGTGCCTTCTTTGTTTATTAGTTTCTTTTTTCTTTTCTTGTCTCTTTGTTTCGTTTTTCTCCAATTTCACTTTTTTCTGTCTCTTTATCTCTCCTAATTTCTATTTATTTCATCCACTCTATCTATTTCTTTCTCTCTTCTGCTCTTCTGTTTTTCTTCCTATTTTCCCCTTTGTCTCTTCGTAGTTCGCGCTTCCTTCTTCTTTTAACTATTTTTTATACGTGGTTTTGCCTGCGTTACGCGAAACGCACTAGTTGTTTTCGCTGATGATCAAATGTGATCATCATCAAGGCCCTCGAAGAAGCAGAGGCAGAAGAGTTCTTGTTGGCGCAAACGCGTGCTAAATATGCTACACATGGAGTTCTATGCCAAGTGACGACGACAGCACGCGAGAGCATACAACAGCCGGGCCCCGTAAAGTGATCCGCACTTAAAGGGATATATAGAAAGAAAAAAAGGAACAGAAATAAACGGAGGCAATACGATTTACAAAAGCTCAAGGAAAGAACGAAAGAAAGAGAGAAAGGAAGAACTATGAAAAATGCGGGAAGATTGCACTAAGTCGCGGAAAGCTTGGCACGGCGAAGCACAGGCACTTCACCGCTCGTATTCCCCATCGAGCGACACGTCTAGCTTTGAGATGTTCGACTTCCTCTCGGGAGGACGCAATTTCTGAGGACGACCCATTACTACCTCGACAAGATCGGGCGCAGCCAGGCTATGCACTGTTGAGCGGAGGTTGCGCTCTAACTCCGTTAGTGAGCGTGGCTTAGCTACTGTGCACGCCTGGCATGGCTAGGTGATGCGAAATCGGGTCGCCAGACGGTGCACTCTCTCATTCATTGATCTTTCTATGTTTCTGCATTTCTTTCTCGGTATTTCGCTTTCCCACGGGGACGTTAAGATCATGACATGCATTTCATTATTTTCATGTTTCCACCCGTAATTCGCGTTCGTGAAACAGTCACGTCACGCAATACCGATCTAGGTATATATCAAGCTAGCGAAACAGCCGCGAGCGTACCATGAGCGTGGCATGTAAGCGATGTCATACACGGCATGCTTGTCAATATTTTCATGTTAACCTGTCATTTATGTTTGTCTTATAGTGACGTCACAGAATACATATCGTCGTGTATATCCCCGGAGAGCCCGGTTCGGCGTGACCAGGCGTCATGGAACGGAGGCCAGCACAGCTAGGCCTAACCTGGCAAGTCCGACGACGACTTCGACGGCGGCCGGAGTACGAGCAAGGGAGACGAGGAGCACAGATGCGGGCCGGCGTTGACGACCGGGACACGTCCCCAAGTTCTTCAACGACGGGGCAGTGAGTCTTAAGCACCGAGCGGACGACACGAACGTTGGATTAGGGCGCGCTACGTGTAGAAAACTACCCCTGAGAAGCCATAGTGGCTATTGACTTGTTTAGGGCTAGACTTGACTCTAATTTGGATAGTAGTCAGTTTCGGTTTCCATGCCGAGAACTGTGTGCAGGTTTCTTTGGTTTGTGAACTTTAAGTGTGCTTTGTCTTTGCCATTTTTTGCGTGATAAAGTGGGTTTGCTGTGCCACTTCCGTCTCCCGACTCTCTCATTTCCATCAGCACTGCAAGCGCTCCCGAGATACGTGACAACAATTCACCTTCGTCCTCGTTTTTATTCGTCCTCTTTTTCACTAGCGTTGTGGTACTTCATTAACAGGTGAAGCACGTTGGGCAAATATCATGTATGCGAAATCAGAGTCACGGGGATGAGAGCGCTTTGGGCGGGCGAGGTGAACATGTTGTGTTTGCCTCGAGTGGTACCCGAGAGGTAGGAGACGAGCTGGCGGATGCGCCATGTCATTTGAGCGATCGACGAGGGCGAAAAGGCTGGTGTGACGCGCCACATAATTTTCGCACAGGCAGCTTTTCCGAAAGGCGTGAAGAGCCATATTATGTTGCCTTAGTTGTAGGACAAATCCTTGTGACGCAAATTGTCGGTGATCTCGGAATGGTCCTGGGATGCCAACGTACGGTGGTGAGCTATGCCACGTGCTTGCTCTGTGTGGCAGAGTCCGGAGAATTGAAGATCCCACGTGAGCATTAAAAGGCAGAGTGGTGTCAAGAAATCTGCGGGGTGGTCCAAAATAAAGAATATAGAAACAGCTGTAGGCATTGCTTTTATGCTTGTTGGTATATGCTTGCATGCTTTGGCATGCTTCATGCTTTGTTCGCATATGTGACAAATGGTAGGTTAATCACAATTCTTTTGCATTGAATTGACGTATATGGAAGGCATATTGACCGAAGTTCTGTTGGTTTGCGCGATGAGAACATTTGTCAGCGGTTGATTGGAAGGTCGCGCAAGCAGACTTACAATCACAGAGACAAAATATCTCTTCGACCACGTAGGTCACGAACTGGCGACCACAATCACTCATAATACTATGAGGTGGTTCATGGCGTCGTATTACAGAAGACATGAGGAAAGCTTGAAACATAGGTAGCCGTGACTGTTGGGATTGTTGAGGTCTGAGCATAACGCGTGAGGGGGGCCAAAGTATACGATGACCCAACGGTTTTCTGATGAGCGCTGGAATAGGCCGACAAGATCCACCCCCATCATTTTGAATGGAGATGAGGGTGGTGCCAACAGATTAAGTAGCCCGACCGGAGCAGTATTAGGGCGCTTGAACTGTTGGTACTTGTGACAACTGGCCACATTGTTTTATGTTTCGTTACATAGAAGGCCAGCAGAATCAACCTTGAATGTGGTGTTATGTTTTGGGGAGCCCTATGTGCCTAGCAGTCGCGTCATCGTACATAGCACAAAGCATGTGTGACGCGAATTCGGGGCAACCACTAATAGAAGGCGGGCACGGCCACCCGCATAATTCTATTCGTATATGAGGTTATCTTGGGTAACAAAGCCATTGTTGCCTGTCGGTTGGGCACCTGAATCGAATAGAGCATCCAAGCTGCGGTCTTTGCGCTGTTCCTCTCGGAACGTGGCGGGGCCAGGGAAAGTTTGACGTCTATGGCGGCTAGAAGTTCATCAAAATAGTTGGCGCCGCAAGCAGTTGTTAATAGCGGAAGCCGCAAAAGACTGTCAGGGTATGCATGCTGCGGTCATTCTAGTAACCTATCGCGAAGTCGAATTCGCGCAAGCGTAGCGCCCACCGAGCAATGTGACCAAACTAGTCACGCAGACCAACTAACCAACATAGCAAATGGTGGCCAGTATCAATCGGTTAGTGACGGCCGTGGACGTATGCGTGGGGCTTAAGAATAGCAAACACCGCAGCGCGGCAGCCTGTGTCCATGACGGCGTAATTCTGTTCGGCCTTGTTGAACAAACAAACGGCAGGCGTAGGCAATGGCATGCTCGGCGTCACGAGAACGTTCGATGAGAACGGCGCCGAGGTCGATTCCACTTGCCTTGGTGTGCATTTCTGTTCTGGTAGAAAGGTCGAAATGGCTCATCGAGAGTCCAGAAAGAGCAGGAACTTTAGTGCTTCCGCTGTCGAGGTGAAAAAATGTCCTTGCGTAGCAATGAAGCGAGATGCTAGGCAGTAATCGGAAATGATGGGTACATAGTGCCAAAAGTACGAGCAAAGACCCAAGTAAGTTGTTTGCTCCCGTTGTGACTGAGGTTGTTTAAAGTTGCTAACTGAGCAGCCTTCTATGGGTCCTGCCGCATGCCGTGCTTGTAGGTGCCCTAGTACTAGCGCGTCTCGTTTGACAAATTTACCTTAATTTGTGTTCAGGCTAAAGAAAAAGTCACAGTTTCGCCACAAGGCGAAGCAATTAATGCGATAGCGCCAAATTGGAATGTCAAGCGACGAATGGCAAGCAGGTCGAAACGTGCAGCGCGCTGCTCACGCACACATGACGCACGAAAACAACACGTACAGGATGAGAGCGAACTAAAAACATTCACAGCTCGACACTTAACGCGCTGATCAACCAAAAACGACGCACGAAACGTATTCACAGGTACAGACGAGCGCGCACTAACAAGTGTCACAGTTGTTACTTCGCTGTGTTTGAAAAGCGTGCTCTTTTCGCAAACGGGGGGGACTGCAGCGAGCGATGGGACCTTCGCGCACCCGGTAACTACAACGCTATCGTTCCGCCGAAAGCCCCATTTTCCGCCACCGCGAGATAAGCGCGCGCGCCCACAGGCATCTAAACCCCCCCCCCCCCCACCTTCGGGCGAAGTGCGCGCCGGAGAGCTAGGAGCGCCTGAGAGCACGCGTCGCGACGAACGCCGGGGCGCCCAGCTAAGCTTCGCCGAGCGCGGCCTTTGCGCCATCTCGCTGGTAATGCTGAAAACACGCTGAAAACTCGCTGTATATAAATAGCTCGCCGTTTGAACGTTGAAGGACGTTCGCCTTCGTGGCTGTGGTTCGATGCCGCGCGTCGGAAACATTTTTCTGAATTATTTTTGGAGGTTTTTTTAAATATATAGATACATATACATATACGGGACATGACGGCGACGCCGACGCCGACGGCGAAAACCAGCCGAGAGTGTCCATACAATTGCTATCGCAATAAAAGCAGATCTTGGGTCATCAACACAACGTAAAATCGATGATTACGTTCTGCGAACGTGCGAACAACAATGAAGACACCGTCAGAGTAGCATAAAAACATCTTCCATTTCAGGTCGCGTAGCTGGGTGTCTATATACCTCTGGATCTTTCAGGCACCTTGATCAAACCTAACGGCGGGATGACGTTGAATTTAAATTAGCCGTTTGGTGTTAGAGAAGCAGTTTTTAAATGCGAAGAATTTCTTAGTGAACTTTGGCGACTTTGAGCGTATCTATCTATCTATCTATCTATCTATCTATCTATCTATCTATCTATCTATCTATCTATCTATCTATCTATCTATCATATATCGAGCCGACTACGATTTTGTGCTTTCCTGACCGTATCATGAGACTTGTACAAAAATTGGTATGACATAACATGACTGTATGACGCAGACAAATAACTGGCCATTTCATAAAAATCTTGACTGACGTGTCATCAACGGCACGATTTACATGACATGGCCCTGGTGCTCCTGTGGCCGTTTTCTTAACTTGACAAATCCAAAAATTGGTATGATGAGACATTACTGCATGACCAACATAACTACAGGTGGCAATACCAAAACCATGACGAGGATGTCATGTGCAACATGGCACGCTCGCGGCCGTTTCGCTAGCTTGATATACGCCAATTTTGGTGTTGCATTACGTGACCGTATGACGAATATAAATGACAAGTGGTAATATGGCAATCATGACATGTCATGTGCGACATGACTTGCATGCCACGCTCATGGCACGCTCGCGGCCGTTTTGCTTGCTTAATATACACCAAATTGGGTATTCCATGACGTGAGTGTATGACGAACATAAATGACGAGTAGTAATATGGGAATCATGACATGTGAAGTGCAACATGACTTGCATGCCACGCTCATGGCACGGTCGCGGCCGTTTCGCTAGCTTGATATGCACCAACTTTGGTATTCCGAGACGTGTCAGCATGGCAGACATAAATGACAGATCGAAAAATGAAAATCATAAAATCCATGTCATGTACAATACGATTTACATGACGTGTCGTTCCCTCTCTGTGTCCGTGTGTTGGTTTTGCGCTAGAAAAGTTATTAAGACGATTTACATGCCACGCCCATGGCGCGCTCACGGCCGTTTTGCTAGCTTGATTACAAATTCGGTATTAACCCATTAGGGCCCACTGTACTTTAAAAAGTACAGTTCCTTTTTCGGGAATAGAAAATACAAAACATAATATTCTGATCTGGCTCATTAGAATTTCTGATGCCAAAGGCTGCAGCAAGTTAATTCAAATTTAGAAT
Organism: Rhipicephalus appendiculatus; assembly: GCA_030522465.1. NCBI lineage: Eukaryota > Metazoa > Arthropoda > Arachnida > Ixodida > Ixodidae > Rhipicephalus > Rhipicephalus appendiculatus. Next base: position 84,206 of record JALIZH010014716.1, read on the forward strand.
ATTGAGTCGGTTACATTTTTTTTTTGTTTTATGAGTCGTCAAACTTTAGGAAAATGAGAGCCTGTAAACGCACGTGGTCAGAGCTACTTTTTCTAAATTAATTTGAAGTTTTGCATTTTATATGTTGAAAAAACGGACTGCTTCTGCATCAACAAGAGTAATTCAATCACTGTAGAGCACGAGAAGCCGATAGACTGCAGAGTTTAGCTGTGAGGTGTAATCAAATGTTGCTGTACTTTACTTAGTACACTGGGACTTCGTGGGAGCATACATGTAACTCTTGTCGTGTGTTGCCTCATAGATTGAACAGGCTTTTTTTTTATGAATGCCGTTTTTTCGGTTATCTCAGACTCATCAGGCTGCGAAAGATGTCGCTGTGAATATACGAGAGCATCTTGATGTTTTAATTGTCGATTCTGACCGTAACATGGGAACATAGGAGGAGGATGGGAATGACGACGGTACGAATGGATGCTCTCTGCTAACGATAAAAAAAACCATGGAAACGAAAGGAACGTGGGTAAGATAAGTTCTGTTTTGACTCAGAAAAGCACCTTTGTTTCGAAAATGGCATAGAAAACAGCGTATAGTTGCTATGCTGACGAAAGACTACACAGTGTAGTGACCATGCTCTCTATCGTGGTGGCAATTCACTGAAAAAGAAAAAAAAGTGTAGTGCCACTGTCCTCCTTCATCCGCAGCAACAATGCTATGATGGGGTTTGAACTCTACGATCAAGCTGCGAATGACTAGAGAACTTTCATCCCTGAGAAAAAGTTGTACCAGGCCCTATATACCCAGATGATTGACATAGCCGCAGACAACGCATAAAGGGGGGTGCTACCACACTGGAGGTTTTAGCAGACCTTCTATGCGCTCACTATTGTCCTTTAGTCGCATAATAGCAAAACACTGACTGCGCCTTGTACCCAAGAGAAGTATCAAAGCTCTCCAGCTTCCATCGTCCCTAAAGCACTGGTCCTTGACGAAGTTGCATGGGCCAAGATAACTTTGTTATTCGTTTGGCAAGGGTCCAGCGTACTCGTCATTCTTGCATCAAGTCATCTTGCCCGTTGCTATCTCGAAGGCCCAGCGTACTTTTTATAGTACAGTATCATAACTCCTGAAGAAATACATGTAACTCTATGCAAGTTTGCACCTATGGTTGTCTATTGTGGTTAATTAAATATGCAAAATGTCAATAAAATCAGACCAGTAGTTCTTTCGTGGGCCTTAATGGGTTAAGGCCAAAGCCTTTAATGTGTTATGCTCGTGTCCGTCTATCCATCCATCCATCCGTCTGTCCGTCGCTCCAGCCGTGCGCTGGAACGGCGCCAGGTGGACGCCGGTCGCCTCGGACGTTACAGCGCTCGCGCTTTGCTTGCGCAGCGTCGGTGTGCTCAGCATGTCTATTCATGCAAGGGGCGACACGCGCGCTTCGCGTTCCATTCTCACCGACCCCGTCTCAAGGGGCATAGGCGTTCGCAGAACACACTTTGGAATTTACAAAGTATCCGCCAATTTAAGCGCTGGAACGCGGATGGCATCTGCACGATGCGAAAAGCGCGAGAAAATACTAACGCATGCGAACGGAGGAAGATTAGTCTCGCGTCTCGCTGTGATTCGCGGTAAATAATTAAAAAAGAAAACACCCACATTCTCTTTGTGTACCATCCCACTGAGAGTCTAAAAAAAAAAAGACATCGCATAGTCAGTCGAATAGCTACAATCTTTCGCCGAA